>QLTV01003791.1:654859-668611 GCA_003457575.1 Thermophis baileyi | reverse complement strand
CTGAAGGAAGAACATTCTTTGTTGTGCTTTTTTGATGACGTTTTTGATCTTAGGTGTCCATTTTAAGTCTTGAGATATGATAGAACCCAGAAACTTGAAGGTCTCTAGTGTTGATACTGTGTTGTCTAGTATTGTAAGAGGTGGTAGTATAGGAGGGTTTCCCCTAAAATCTACCACCATTTCTACAGTTTTGAGTGTGTTTAGTTCAAGATTGTTCCAGTCACACCACAAGGCTAGTTGTTCAACCTCCTGTCTGTTTGCAGATTCGTCGTTGTCTCAAATGAGACCAATCACTGTTTTATCATCTGCAAACTTCAGTACTTTAACAGAGGGATATTTTGAAATGCAGTCATTGGTATATAGAGGGAAGAGAAGTGGAGAGAGTACACAGCCCTGGGGGGGCCCTGTGCTAATTGTACAGGTATCTGATGTGATTTTGCGTAGCTTCACCTGCTGCTTCCTGTCTAATGAATCAAACTGCAAATTTTGTTTTTAAAAAAGGGTCCAGAAATATAAGTCGTTGCATTGTCTAGAAAATGACTTATTGTTGGTAAGCATAGTACAGCATGATTCCAGTATGGGGGTCTAATCTAAGAACGAATCATTTTTTGCAATTTGAAGCACCCAGCATTCCTGTGACAGGAAGAATAATATCCCAGACTTCCCTAGGGAAAAAAGGTGATAGGAGGTGATAGGAGGTTCAATTCTTTGGGGAACAGAAACTATAGTCTGCAGACCGAATAGTCAATCTAAGGAGGTATGTTGTCTCCCTGGAGCAAAAATCAAAGATTAACTGAGAAACTTACTAAAATAACCAACCCCATGGATTACTACCCCTTTCTTCTTCTATATATGGTGACCAATGACACAACAATGAACTTAAAAACAATAACAAGAGATTACAAACAGCTAGGGAAGACAGTTAAAGAATTAGGAGCTCAAGTGCTGTTTTCATCTACAGTATATTTCCAACAAAAGGCCGACATTCAATGAGAGAGCAAAGGATTTTAGAAACGAACCACTGACTTAAAAACTGGTGTTGTCAAGAGAACTTTGTTTTTTTAGACCTAGATGAAGGGCTACTGGCAAGGGATGGAGTGAACCTCACAAGAACCGGAAAGAATATATTCAGAAAATGACTGGCTCATCTTATTAGAAGGGCTTTAAATTAAAATTGAGGGAGAAGGACCGGCAATCTTCAAGACCTTTAGAACCTGATTCCAAGAAAAAACCACTAGATAACCAATCATATAAGGGGGTAGGGAGTAAAAAGGAAGAAGAAGAAGAAGAAGAAGAAGAAGAAGAAGAAGAAGAAGAAGAAGAAGAAGAAGAAGAAGAAGAAGAAGAAGAAGAAGAAGAAGAAGAAGAAGAAGAAGAAGAAGAAGAAGAAGAAGAAGAAGAAGAAGAAGAAGAAGAAAAAGAAAAACACAGTGAAGTAGAGGGAGATGGAAAGGGTGGAAAATCTATATACAGTACAAAGTAGGAGATATATGAAACATACCCAAGATCTATAAAGGACTCAAATGCCTATACACGAACTCTCGAAGTTTAGGGAACAAACAGGGTGAACGTGAAATATAGTACATGAAGGTATATATGATATAGTTGCCATTACTGAAACATGGTGGGATGAAACTCATGACTGGAATGTACTGATGGAAGGATACAAATTATTCAAATGAAACAGACCTAACAAAAGAGGAGATGGAAATGTATTATATATAAAAGATCACTACATCTCTACAGAAATCCACAAAACCAAGGATTAAAACCTCCTAGAATTCATGGGTCAATATAAAAGGAGAAAAGAATGACATTGCTATAGGCATATACTATAGGCCACCCAACCAAACAGAAGAAATAGATGAACTTTTTGTTAAACAACTAACAAATGTATGTAGGAAATATACCACAGTAGTAATGGGAGACTTATGTGGTGACCCAGGGCAAGGCATGGAGGCAACACAGCCAGCTGATAGTTTAAACTCTCCTTTATTGCTCCAACTTTCCCCCAAATGATCCCACGTTTATGGCAAGCCCCAGAGCAAAGTGCACACACACACCTCCAGCAGCCTCTGGCTGTGAGTTGTCCAGCAAAATGCTGTTAGCACAATGGCTTCAAGGCAAGAAGTCCAGCGAGGCAAAGGAACAAGGCAATGAATCCAATGAACAAAGGAACAAAGCAATGAGTCCACTAAGCAAAGGAACAAGGCAATGAATCCAGCAAAGCAAAGGAACAAGGCAGCAATTAAGGCAAGAAGTCCAGCGAACTCCAAATGTCAGTAACAGCACACAAAACTCCATGAATTCAGTGCTTGTTCCCAACAAGTGCCCCTCCCCACAGCATCTCCTTAAGTCTCAGTCCCCAGGTGTGCCTTGTGAAGAGTGGTGGGGCACTCTCCTCCTGAGTGGTCGGGTTGGCCTGCTCTGTTCCTGCCTCCTTTCCACTCTCCGTGCTCGGGGATCAGGAGGGGGCGGTCCTTGCTCATCGCCTGAGCTCTGTCGCTCCTCATCTCCACTGCCTGCCCTCTCTTCCCCCTTCTCTCGGTTGTCCTGTCCCCATTCTTCCCTGCTGGCAAGCCATCCCAAGCCCAAGGGACCTGGGGCTGCCTCGTCCTGCTCCTCCCCACATTCCTCCGAAGCCAATGAGGCCACCCCCTCGACCTCTGTCGGCCCCAGCTCCAGCTCGTCCTCCGCAGACTCAGGCTCCAACGGGGCCATGACACTTTAACTACCCTGATATCAACTGGGAGACAAACTCTGCAGCAAGTGGGAGATCAAACAGATTCCTAACCAACCTAGCTGACAACTTTGTCATCCACAAGGTAGAGGAGGGAACTAGAGGAAAAGCTATACTAACCTTAACCCTAATTCTTACTAATAGAGAAGAAGTGATAGAGGGAGCTGAAATTGCCAGAACTTTGGGCAAGAGTGACCACGTCATATTAGAATTCAATATAATGCAAACACAAGCAATAGAATATAATACAACCAGTGTCTTAAACTTTAAAAGAGCTGATTTTAACAAATTCAGAGAGACCCTAAGAAAAATTCCATGGATGAAAATCCTAAAGGGGAAAACAACTCAAGAAGCATAGGAAACTCTGAAAAATATGATCATAAAAGCCCAGTCCAGCACAATACCATTGAAAAAGAAAAACAAGAAATCCAAGAAGAAACTAGCATGGTTGCACAAATACCAGCGCATAGCCAGAACCTGCAAATATGAAGTCAGGAAAGCTGAGAATGAACAAAGACTTGCAACAAAAGTCAAAGATAAGTTTCTTTCAACATATAAATAACAAGAAAAAAGATGAAAGAGAAAAGATACAGATAGATACAGATACAGATTAACAGAGTTGGAAGGGACCTTGTAGGTCATCTAGTCCAACCCCCTGCCCAGCAGACCCTACACCATTTTTGAGAGATGGCAGTCCAGTCTCTTCTTGAAAGCAAGTAACAGGCAGTAGAGAAAGCAGAGCTGCTTAACTCATTCTTTGCACCAGTCTTCATGCAAAAAGAAACTATAGCCCAACCTATCAAAAACCAAACTGTAAAAGACAGACTAGAAATAAAAATTAAAATAAGCAAGAAAATTATTAGAGAACACCTATCTCAGTGATGGCGAACCTTTTCAGCACTGAGTGCCCAAATCGGAATGCGCGGAATGCACACCGGAGCCCCGGAAACTGAAAGACCAGCTGGCCAGTGCGCATGCATGCGCCAGCCACCTGGTCTTCTGGTTTCCAGCATGCGCATGTGCACCAGCCAGCTAGTCTTTGGGTTTCAGGGGCTCTGGCGCGCATTCTGCACATTACAGAAACCAGAAGAGCCACTGGTGAGGGCGCGCGTGTCCACAGAGAGGGCTCTGTGTGCCACCTCTGGCACATATGCCATAGGTTCGCCATCACGGACCTATCTGATCTTGACAAATATAAATCACCGGGAGCTGATGGTTTACATCCAAGAGTTCTGAAGGAACTGGCAGATGTTATCTCAGAACCATTGTACCATATCTTTCAAAAATCCTGGAACACTGGGGAATTACCTGAGGATTGGAAAAGAGCTGACATGGTTCCCATCTTCAAAAAAGGAAAAAAAACAGACCCAGGAAACTACAGACCAATCAACCTAACATCAATTCCCTGGGAAGATACTGGAAAAGATAATTTAAAAAACCAGATCTGTGAACATCTAGAAACAAATAAAGTTATAACTAAAAGCCAGCATGGGTTTGTTAAAAACAGATCATGCCAAACCAATCTTCTTTCATTCTTTGACAAAGTGACAAAATTAGTAGACCAGCAAAATGCTGTGGACATAGTACACTTAGACTTCAGCAAGGCATTCAACAAAGTAGACCACAATCTACTTCTTGGTAAGTTTGAAAAATGTGGGATTGGATGGATGGATTTGTAGCTGTCTGACAAACCGTACTCAACGAATAGTCCTTAATGTTACTACATCTACATGGAGGGAAGTAAGCAGCGAGGTGCCACAGGATTCTGTCTTTAAGCCCAGTACTCTTCAATATCTTCATAAATGACTTAGATGGGAGAATAGAAGGGGAACTCATCAAATTTGCAGATGATAATAAACTGGCAGGAATAGCCAACACCCCAGAGGACAAGCTCGGGATCCAAAAAGATCTTGATGGACTTGAACAATGGCCCCTATCCAACAACATGACATTTAATGTGCAGAAAAGCAAGGTTTTACACTTAGGCAAGAAAAACCAAAGGTACAAGTATAGATTACGTGAAACCTGGCTCAAAAACAGTAACTGTAAAAGGGACCTTGGAGTCCTAATGGATGATCACTTAAATATGAGCCAGCAGTGTGCTGCAGCAGTCAAAAAAGCTAATACAATTCTTGGTTGTATAAACAGAGGCATAGAATCAAAACCACGTGAAGTATTAGTAGTACTTTATAAAGCCTTAGTAAGGCCACACTTGGAATATTGCATCCAGTTTTGGTCACATTACAAAAAAGATGTTGAGGCTTTGGAAAAAGTACAAAGAAGAGCAACTAAGATGATTAAAGTCCTGGAGACTAAAACATATGAAGAACGGTTGCAGGATTTTGGTTTGACTAGTCTAGAGAAAAGAAGGATCAGGAGTGACATGATAACAGTATTTCCATATTTGAGAGGTTGCCACAAAGAGGAGGGGTTCAACTTATTTACCAAAGCACCAGAGGGTGGGACAAGAAATAATGGATAGAAAGTAATCAAGGAGAGAAGCAACCTGGAACTAAGGAGAAACTTCCTAACAGTGAGGACAATTAACCAGTGGAACAACTTGCCATCAGAAGTTGTAGATGCTTCATCACTGGAGGTTTTTAAGAAGAGACTGGACAGTCACTTGTCTGAAATGGTATAGGGTCTCCTGCTTGAGCAGGGGGTGGGACTAGAACATTACCAAGGTCCCTTCCAGCTCTATTCTGATTGACTTGATGTGATGGGGGACAGGTATATGTAGATCACTAGAAAACTGTTTGGTATCAGTGCTTCATATGTTCCCATGTTCAATCCCAGAGGTCCTATATTTGGCAACTTTAAGACTTGTGAACTTCAACTCCCAGAATTCCTCAGTCAGTCATGCTGGCTGAGGAATTCTGAGAACTGAAGTCCACAAGTCTTAAATTGCAAAGTTTGTTCTAGCTAAGTTCCCAGTAAACTTCCTTATATTATGAGCCATGGTGGCGCAGTGGTTAGAGTGCAGTACTGCAGGCTACTTCTGCTGACTGCCAACTGCCTGCAATTTGGCACTTCAGATCTCACCAGGCTCAAGGTTGACTCAGCCTTCCATGCTTCCGAGGTGGGTAAACATTGTTGGGGGCAATATGCTGACTCTGTAAACCGCTTAGAGAGAGCGGTTATATAAGTCTAAGTGCTATTGCTAAAATCTGAGTTGTCCCAAGAAAACCTTTGGGTTGTTTTTTTTATTTAGCCTTTCTACAATAGAAGAAATTTTCAGCAGCTTACATCCATCAGTACAGAATAGTAATACATCCATGGTACAAGCAAATAAAACAAAGTGACATTACAAACACTATCAACAATCATGTCAACTCATACATCAAAGGCTTCCTAAAACAGCTGAGTTTTTAATAGCTTACAAAAAGCCAACAGTGTAGGGGCAGATCAATTTCCTGGGGAAAAGCTGTTCCAAAAGACAATCAAATCATGGCTGCATAACTCCAACTTCTCAATTTTTGGAGGTGGAAGACCACTTCCAAATTCTCCCAAGATATCTTTATCAGGCAGCTAGAGAAGTAATCCTGAAAATACTTTCTGCCATATCATACAGAGTTTACTTTCTAAATGCAACCAGATCTATCTGCCAAATAAAGAGCCTTCCAGATATTGTTTGACCCAAACCCTCATGGTTCTTTGACCATTGGGCATGCTGTGTGATTCACAAATAGGTTAGAAGAAAATGTCAACAATTGCATAGCATCTGTCCAGATGAAGTTGGAGAAACTAACACAAACTTGGAGCTTCTTTATTTATATATAAATATATGTACAACAGTCTTTATCATCATCCAGAAAGAACACAGTCAGCAACACAGGAATATCATGAAGTAAATTAAACAGTACACAGAACACAGAGAATAAAAAGGGGGGGAGAGGAAACTCCCCCTTTATACTTATGGCAACCAATCATAGCATAGATTGCCTCATGCATGAATCAGCACTAACTAATCAACTACAACTGTGTGTTCTGGCTTATTTTCACGTTACTGTTCCAGCTACTAAATTCAATGTCCTGACAGAAAAGATTAAGAACAGAAAGCTGATTATCTACTACAAAATCTGAATAATGCACTATAAAACATTGCGCAGGAGGGAGAATCGAGGTTGAGAAATGTGAACCTTGGCTTTTAAAAAAATCCCAAATGCTTTTAAATCAGCTCTTCCCAACCTGGTATTACCTAGATGTGCTATATTATATATCCCATTAGAAATAGCAATTTATAATGTTGCCTTATTTATCAGTGCAAACTGCACACTTAACTATTTGTATAAACAAGTAGAATCATAGTAATGGGAAAGGATAATCCCTCCCCACTTTCCTGGAGGTTTAATAAATGAGATCAGTTCTGGAGTTTGATAAGTAGGTTCCATAGATGATGGCAATATTAATAAAACAGTGAAATGTTTTCCCAGGTCACGCAATAGTGTATTTCTGGGCAGCCCCATATTATCACAGCTGCATGTGAGTTGCAAAAAGTTTTTTGTCAAGTTTTTTATTTTATATTGCTTACACATATCAATGCGTGAACAGTGTGATACCTGGGTGTCATACATTTTAATACACATAAACATAATATTATTACTCATAGTTATTACATTTCATTTTCATTTCATATTGTTTAAACATATCTAGTACTACCACCATTCAATTTCTAAACTTCCCTCTTATTATTACATATATCTTGTTATGTTAAAATATGTATATTGTTGTTCCCCTCTTATTTCTATACTAACTTTTATTCATGTCACCGTAATATTCAAAGACGTTTCTTTTCTGTCTTCAATCTTTCACCTGCTTATCCAATCCATGTAATTCTACTATTAATCACATACTTATGTTAAAATATATTCTTTCATTTATCTAATTACTCATTGTTTAATTTTATTATTAACATTAATTATTATTAATTTTATTATTTCACTGCTAATCATTATATTATTTCAGCATGTTAATAATACCATCATTCATTCTCTAATTTTCCAATTAATGCTTAATTCTTATTCATAATTCCCATATTTCACTCTTCATATCCTATATGTATTGAAATATTATCCTAATGCCTATCACAGTACATACAAAATAATTATCCAGTCTATATAATTCTAATGTTAATATACATGTTTTTGTTTGCATATGTTCTTAAAGAATCTTTTTCCCCCTCTCTTTCCATTGGCTCTTAGCCTCATCAGTCTTATCCTTTTTTTTTTAACTTGCCTCCCGTATTCTTCTCTTGGATCCTTAATTCTATGTACATCTGCATCCTGACTATTCAATCCAACTTTTTCTCCCCTCCTACCCTTTCCCACTGTCTAGTTTTAAAGCTATCTGTTCTAACCCCTATCTCCTTTCCCAAAATATCTTTCTGTTTCTCCCATTCTCTTTTTAGGTCTTTTAAATTATTTCCCTCCTGTTTAAATTCCTTGATCCTTATTAGCTTTGATGGTATCTCTTCCTTATTGTCTTCTTTTCGCTGGTTTCTCAGTTCTGCTTTTTTTCTCCATTCCTTCTACTGGTTCCTTCCTTTCCTGAACATCCTGGTCTTTACTCGTTGTCCCTTGTATAATATTTTCCAGTTTTTGTTCTGGAATTTTGTTCAAATAATTCCACAATTGCCTTGTGTTGTTTCTGTATAAAATCCTTGGTGCTTTGGAACATCAGCTCCATCTCATTTAAAATTCCACTCATTTCCGCTTTATGTTGCGTATTTTATTTTAGTAGATCCCACTTTTAGCCAAAAGTCCAGAAACCATTTATTCAAAGCTGAGCTTATACAAATCACAATTCTTTATCTCATAAATAATCAGTCAAATCTGTTTAAATAGACCAGAGGGTTATCCAAACCTCCTCAAATCACTTTTGTGGATTCAATCATATAACATAACATTCAGGGGTCTTTTAATTGAAGATCTTATTTAAATATTCAAGTCTCCAGTAATCTTAGGGTAGTTGAATGTAATCCAATAAGTGTTTTCACAGTTCTTTAAATGGTTATTCTCAGGCTTATATATTTTTCCTCTCGTCAGCAGATGGCGCTCTCTACTTCACAATGTTGTTATTGAGACGTCTGATTTTAATTATTATTGATTATTTCAAATTATAATTCAAGTGAAAAAGCAGTGTTAATTTTTTTAATTCATAGTTCCAGCATTTTAAAATGCCTTCTCAATACCACATCTTCTCACTTTGAGAGTCCTGTTTTCTGTATTTTTAAAAAGTAAATTGTTTCCTCTCTCTTTAAATCTCCTCCTTCTGGTTTAATCACTTAATCACTTTCCAAAGTGCTTGTTCACCGTTTAACAAATAGCTCTAAGTCAATAGTTCCTCCGAATTTCTTTGGGGTTAAAATTTGAATAGAAAGAATTCTTATCACCCAGTTCACACACTGTTCACCAAAGTCCGCACCTGCACTGTGCTTAGATGGTTATCTGCTGTCCCGGCTTTGTGGCAGCCATCTTAGGCTGCCTCTTCTCCTTGTCATGGCATAGAGAGAAAAAACCCTGGGGTTCGGCGGGAGAGTTGCGTTCTCTCCTGCGACCTCACAGAGCGCCCTTCCTTAGCTTCACCACCCCTACAAGGCGGCTTTGGCTCCTTTTGGGGCCCACAAACAGGGAGAAGCCAGCACAGGAATAGAGAGCTCCTGTTCTCTGTGGCTGGTAATGCCAGGAAGCTCCACCCCCCCACCCCCCACCCCCCGTGAGTTGCAAATGTTAACAATCAGCATACAATTTAAACAAAACATATCACAACATGGCCAATAGTGGACCATTGATTCACAGAAAACTATGGGAAAAGACTAAGCTCATTCTCAAACTTCTCTGTTGACATTCAGAAATATGGCTCAATCAGCTTTCTACTTTTCATTTATACTGATGAGATTAACTCATTTCACAGTTGAGCATTCAGAAAGGGCTATTTGGCCATCTCCTATCCCTCAGCCTAATAAATAAGATTATTTGGCTTTAAGATAATTTTAAAAAAAACATTATTGTTGATTTTCAGTAATATTTTGAGTAGCAAAAGCCATTATGCCATTTTATCACCACACTAAAAGATGTTTTTATTTGCCCTGAGATGGAATGCTTATGTAGTGCAACAAAATCATATTATCCCCAGGCTGCTGTCTTGTAAATCTTAATTGAAGATTTGGGAAACATTAGATATAAACATTGTTCTGTATGTTAGAGTAATTAAGGCAAAGACCTGTGTGCCTTTAAAAAAAGCAGTGAATTCATAGTAGCCTGAACTTATGTGCATAAAAACTTATTTCATCAGATGCAATCATTATAAGATGATAAAAACAGCATACATTCTTTGCACTAAGAAATGACAGAATTTGCTAAAGTGGGGATCAGTGAAGTACCACTTTTTAAACCCTACAATTAAAGCCAAGAAGAAGAGTTAATGCTCTAGGAAGGACCAGAAAAGAAGCCAGAGATTTAATATGCTTCACCCATGTAATATATTCCTTGTGGCTAAATTATGTTGACAGAGTGGGATGTGTGCTTAATAAAGAGCAACAGAGTGAAACCCATATCTATCAGCTGCAGCTTGACTAAAATAGTAGTATAAGATTACATAGATGTTACTGAAAGACATTTGTGGAAAAGAAATCAGCAATATTAAAGAAAAACAATATCTTGTTATATGAGAAAACTGAGGGGTCCTTGATGCTCTCTGAGCTTGGTTGTTTTCTTGCAGACATTTCATTACCCAAATATGGGGAAACTGTTTTGAACCTCTTTTTGCAAACCAGGGAAAGGGAAAATAATCCACATTTATTGGATATATAATCTTGTAATATGGAAATCTCCTAGATATTGAAGTAAAATGATTGCCCATAGAACAAATTGCATGCGTCAGGTAGCCCATTTATCAAAGCTTCTGTAATTGCTGAGGGTTTAGAATAATTGGTATTGTATATCAGTGAAAGTTAAAATGCCTAAGCAAAAAAGGTATCTGTATAGATTTGCTGTAGAATTGGTTCTCCTCTAACCATATCAATTACATAATGAATATTAAAAAATTAAAAAATCACATGCAGATTGGATCATCTGTTATCCTCTCTCAGAATTAAAAAAATATGCATGTGTCTTTACAGTATTTATTATATTCCTGTAACTCCAAAGTAAAGATTATTTGCATTACAAATTTGAATTGAATTGATTTCACTTTTTTCACATGAAATTCTGACTATTATTCTGGCATGGAACAAAGAACCCCCAAAGAGAAAAAAAAATATCATTCTCCAGATAATTCGTGAACTTTCATTCTTTCTTTTTTTCTATAATTTTATTGAGGTTTTTTTTAACTAAAAAAATAAAAAAAAACTAACAAAAAGCTAATACCCAAGAAAGAAAATAAAAAAGAAGTCAGGATATGGAAACAGCAGATAGAAGTGCAAAATGATAGAAAATATGGGGGGGGGGGGACAAAAATACATTTAAAAAAGGAATGACTTATTTTACAGCAGATATAAATAAAACTTGAGTTTATATCTTGCTCTACAATTACAACATACCCTCCATTTTTTAATAATCTATAGATATTACTAATAATCAAATCCATATGTCATGATTTCATTTTTCTCTATTTTGCCCAAAAATCAAAAGGGGCTTGTCCCAAAGGTGCTTTTTCAGGAGGCAACTGGGCTTTCTTGTTTTTTCTTTTGAAGACATTTCATTTCTCATCCAAGAAGCTTCTTCAGTTCTGACAGGATAGTGGGGAATCCTGTCAGAGCTGAAGAAGCTTCTTGGATGAGAAGCAAAACGTCTTCAAAAGAAAAAACAAGGAAGTCCAGTTGCCTCCTGAAAAAGCACCTTTCGGACAACCATGACCTGGATGACTGAGAAGCTCTACAGACAAAAAGGGGCTTCCAACTGTATTAAATTTAGCCACTGTCTTTTATCTAATTAGAGACATCAGTTTCATCATCCCAGCCAGTTACATCAGCTTTACCAACCATTCCTTCATTGTAGGGATAATCAAATCTTTCCTATATTGGGGCATGTAGAAACCTTGCCACTGTTGTCTTATGTAAGAACAAAACACCATGTAATTTTCCAGCCTTTTGTCCATTCAGCCCTAACAAAAATGTTTCTGGTCTGAATTGTATATTGATCTTCAAAAATTTTTGAGTTAATCTATGTATTTCAGTCCAATCATTTTTAGCTTTTTTGTAAGTCCATCAAAGGTGGTGTAAAGTCCATTCTTGGTATTTATAGATACTTCATGAACTTTCTTGAGAGAATTATCTAAATCTAGCATAAATATGAATTTAGAAATATTCCTCTAGCAATTTTCCTGTTGAAACAGAAAACAAAATGATTTAGGAATGAAGCAAATTTATTTTCATTAACACAGCACTGGGCACAATATATTTTACAGTTAGGCTCAACTTTTCTATCCTGTATGGAAAAGGGCCCCAGATCATTCCTGATGCAGAATCATTTCTATCATTAGAATAATGCAGCAAGTCAACAGATTTTAGATATTAAGAAATATATGCAAATTCTTAATTATTTGATTTATTATTACTGTATTTTTACTTCTAAGGGAACACATCTGTGGAATTTTCTACCTACTAGCCTATAAAAATGGCTGCATTTTGATACTGTGCAATTTACATAGGATGTAATGGTGCCAGGAATCACTCGAACTTAGTCACAAAAGTTCAGAACTGTCTCTGTCAATGTGCTAAGAGGAACCTTTAACTCCTATTCAGTATCTCATTAATAATAATGAGTCAATAATAATGAGTCTCAATCATAATAATAAATTGAATCTTGTTCCAAAGAAACAGCTAGTACAAGCATTAAAAGATACCAATATTGTAGTATCAAATATAAGCATTATCTCACTGCAAGAAACAAAACAATTAATGTAGTTATATATGACAGCTGAAGTTATAACCAAATACCTGGGATACAAAATCAACAAAGAAGAAAAAAAGCCAAACAGTTCACCACCAAAATGGAAGATCAGGCTGAAAAATAAGATGAGCAAGCTGAGATTGGATGCAAGCAAGCAAGCAAGAATAGATGAAAGAAAAGTAGCTGAAAAAACAAGAAGACAAAAGAATATCTGATCAAGAAATATCACCTAGAAACAAGGAAGATCAAGAAAACACTGGAAATAATAAAGCAGCAAATAACAGCTATAGCCAAGAAGATCAGCAGATATGAAGACTGAATTGCAAATTATAAGCAGAATCTCCAGTTTCAATCAGGGGTGAAATGTGAAATTTTTCCCTACCGGTTCTGTGGGCATGGCTTATTTTGTGGGCATGGCTTGGAGGTCAGGTGGGTGTGGCTTCAGGTGGGTGTGGTCATGTGGTCATGTGACTGGGTGGGCATGGCCATGTGGTTATGTGACTGGGTGGGTGCGGCCAATTTAGCAGTCCATTTTGCCAGGGAGCAGGGGGTTGGACTAGATGACCTCTGAGGTCCCTTCTAGCCTTTGCTGTGCTGTTTCTAAGTATCCTCTGAAGCTGTGTCTAGTGCCAGCCAGGTTTGTGGTCCTCCCTCCCTCCCTCCCTCCTTTCTTTCTTTTTTTCTTTCTTTCTTTCTTTCTTTTTCTTTCTTTTGTGGGAAGGAACTCCCCCCACCAAATAAAGAAAGAACCTTTAGCAGGTTCAAGCTGCTAAAGAAGAACCTGCCTTAAGCTCATTCCACATTCCTGCGCAATAGAGATAATGAGATAATGACCGTATAGAAAGTGGAAGCCTAACGTTTTTCTCCATTCACACAAGCAGGCAAACAGATCCCTAGAAAACCCATTCAAGACGTGATATTTTGAAATTTCCCCATGGCAAGATTTGGCAGCTAACAAAACACAGTAGTAGAATCAGAATAAGCAGCCCCACACTCAAGACCCGACACAGGACGAAAGTCATTTATCCACAATGGGAATCACCCAAACCCTTTTAGAAACACAAAGCCCATATTGCACAAACCCCAAAACTTCAAAAACATAGAACCATATAAGAATCCTTC
>QLTV01003791.1:508096-519072 GCA_003457575.1 Thermophis baileyi | reverse complement strand
CCTCAACACACAGAGAGAGAAGGGGAGAGAGAGGGAGAAAGAGAGAGATGAGGGAGGGAGAGAGAGATGGGTGGGGAGGAAGGGAGAGAGAGAGATAACAGAGAGATGGGGAGAGGAAAGAGTGAAAGAAAGATGAGAGGGAGGGAGAGAGATTGGAGAGGGAGAAAGAGAGATGGAGAGAGAGAAAGAGAGAGGGAAAAGAGAGATACCTGTTTCTAATAAAAAAGAAAACATAGAGCCACAAAACCTGGGTAGGCGTAGCTGGGGGGGGGTGTCATGTGACTCAGTGGGAGTGACATCGAGTTGGCCACGCCCACACAGGTTTTGTGGCTCCGGGTGTTTTGTTTTCTCTGGGAAGCAGGTCCAAATGGCTCTTTGAGTTTTTAAGGTTGCCGACGCCTGAGTTAGACAGACATACACCTTGGACTCTAAACTTATACTTTATTTTCCATTTGTTTTGACCCATTCCATAGTTCAAATGTTACATCTTTGTCTTTTACGAGCTTGCACTGCTTCTTCCAAAAGTCAACAGTGATTCAAAGGTGTGTGCGCGCACACACACATTCACACACAATCAGCAGTTATAGAAACAGCAGTCAAGAAACACACCACAGACTAGTACTTGGTAGAGTAGTGTAGGAAGCCCCCCCACTCCCCAGATTAAATATTCTTTTTTTAATTATTTTTTTAATATATTTTTTTCTTGAACACCCATAGGTGCTTGGTGAACAGTGTATTGTTTGGGTCAATTTACTTTATACATAATAATAATAATAATGATACTATTTACGCATACAGAGTAATAATCTTTCAACTTCTAATAGTTACGTATACAAAGTAATAATAATGTATTGTATTATATAGCAGTATACATAGTAGTGTTTTCCCAACTTCTAATTTCTACTATTTTCTAACCATTAATAAAACAAATCCCATATTAAGAAGTATACTGTTATCTATCCATCATCTCTTGCTCTTTTTAGTATTTTGACTCTTATTGACTTTTTAACAAATCTCCCATGCTCCTCCCCTGGGACCAGGGGTGGGTTCCTCCCGGTTCGGACCGGCTCGCCCGAACCAGTAGCGGGCCGCTGGTGATGTCACGATGATGTCACCGAACCAGATCGGTTGGTGCCGGTCCGTGGGCACCGCCATCTTTTTTTGAATATTTTTTTTAAATTTTTTTTAAATATTTTGAATTTTTTTTCTTCTGCGCATGCGCAGAAGCCGAGTTTCCGGCACTGTGCATGCGCTGCCTCCCTACCCGCCGGTCGCTCGCTCACCCCGCCCGTCCGCACCATACTTGCCCCGCCTGCCCACCCACCTGCCGCTCACTGATTCGCTGGCTCGCCGATCGCCCCGCCTCTGAGAGCCCGATATAGACTGCGGTCACCACGTGGTCTGGCCTCTTGCCATCGCGTTGTCACTTCCTGACTTAGTTACCTTCCTGAGTTACTGCTGCCTCCTCCTGCGGCTGCCTAAAGGTAAGTTAGCCTACGGCTGTGGGCATGGACGGTAGGGGGTGGGAAGAAACTACCGAGAGCGGTGCTGGGCTTCTCGGTCTACTTGAGCCCCAGGAATGGCTGAGGCCTTCATTGCCGTCATTCCCCGGGCTCGCGTAGAGCAGGAAACCCAGCAGCGCTCGGAGGAAGTCTAAGCGGGGTGTGCAATGGCGGGAGGGGGCACCGCCATGTTTCACGATCTACTCGAGCCCCAGGAATGGCTGAGGCCTTCATTGCTGCCATTCCCCGGGCTCGCGTAGAGCGGGAACCCCAGCGGTGCTCAGAGGAAGTCTAAGCGGGGCACGCAATGGCGGGAGGGGGCGCCGCCACATTTTGTGATCTACTCAAGCTCCGGGAATGGCTGAGGCCTTCGTTGCTGCCATTCCCCGGGCTCACGTAAAGCAGGGGTCCCTAAACTTGGCAACTTTAAGACTTGTGGACTTCAGCTCCCAGATTTCTCCAGCCAGCTATTTGTGAGATTTTGGTTCAATACTGTTACCTAGTGGAAAATAACCTGTACTATTCTTTTTAAAAAAAACAACATTAACAGAGTTGGAAGGGACCTCGTAGGTCATCTAGTCCAATCCCCTGCTCAAGCAGGAGACCCTACACCATTTCTGACAATTTTGTGTGTTTCTTTGTGAGAACTGGTTTTGCGGTAATTGCTTCTTGCAGCAATCACCTTTTATGTGACTCAGTGGCTGCTTTCATATGTTCATCTGTGTGTGGCTTTGTGAGCTCCTGCAGCTTGATGAGTTTCTGATTGCTCTGCTTTTGTTTTCCTGTATTCCTAGGTTAATCTTGGTCCCAGGTCTGTTGTATTTCCTATCCTGGGGGTTAGTTCTGCCAGGAAACAGGAAAAGGGAAGTTCCAGGTGAGCTATTTTTAGCCTTCTGATTCCCCTTGTCTTAATGGGTGTACTTAAGAATTTAGCTGTGCTTTTCCCTGAGGTTTTCTTAAAGGGGGAAGGGCTGGCTTGAGTTTCTTGGCACTGTTTTTTGTGATTTCTGGTTCTGTGAGGTTTCTGGCACTGTCCTTTATGCTAATACTTCCCACAATGCCTTGATGGTTTTTATTCCAGTGGCTTTGTCTTTCCAGTCCCTAGGGAAAAAACTGCTGTTTTGGGGGGAAAACTATTGTTATTCTTTTTGTGTTTCCCTGGTGCTGTCATAGTTTGGGTGTGTGTGTGTAATGTCCCGCAGTTATCAGTTATTTGATTAATAATGATCAAATACTAATAATATTTGCTTATACATTTTAGTGACCTTTCCTTACACCATAATTGGTGTTTTCTTTCATACTTTTAAATTTCTAACTTCTGTTCTGTTAGTTAGCCATTGATAAAACAAATCCCACGTTAAAAAGTATTCGAAGCCTTCTCCTTGATTTTAATTGTCAATTTATTCATTTCTGCACATTGTAATATTTTCTTTATTCATTTTCATATCTTTGTTTTTCCACTGTTGTGCAAATACAATTCCAGCAGCTGTTAACATGTGTAAAATTAAATATGTATTGTATTCCCTTTGAAATACCCAACAAAATATTTCTGGTTTTAAATCCATAACTTGCTTTACCATTGCTTCTAACCATGACACCACTAACTCTTGAATAGCTACTTGGACTGTCCTAAGTACTGAACTTACTCTTGAATAGCTACTTGGACTGACCTGAGTACTGAATCTAATTCATATATTCCTGTTTTTTGAACTGAGGAATAAATTTCAGAAAAAGAAATCTGCATTGCTCTGTGAATATACCTATGACATTCATTCTTCTTGATCTAACTTCTTAGATGAAAAACTATATCTTTCCTGTTTGTTGAGGGACATTCTTCCTGAAAAGACGGCACATTGTTGGGTGAAAACAGAGATCCCTTCTGTTACCTGTAGTCCTCAGCTTACAACCACAATCGAGTCCAAACCACAATATTATTTTATTTCTTTTGTAGTTAGTATTATTTAACAGGATGAAGAAGAGGCAACAGTGTTTGACCGATTTCTACACGAAGAAACCGAGACATGCACAATCAGATGATCCAAAACAGTCACCAGCACCACCAGCAACACCAGCAACACCAGCAACACCAGTACCACAGCAACACCGCTTCCACCACTTGAAGTGGGAGAAAGCAGCAAGTCCATCTCCTCAACTGAAAGTCTTCCAAAACTTCCTGACTGCTGGAGTTTGCAGCAATACAGAAGCTTCCAGGAGAGGTATGATGGGCTGGCAATGTCAGACCAAAAGTTAGGTTGTGTGTACTGTGAGAAATATGAGTTCTCATTAGAGAAAGGTGTTCATGTTTCCAGAGAATGGAAAAATTTCAATATCGTGGCAGCAGGGACAAATAAGGAGGTGCAGCAAGCATCTCTCAAGAAAAAAATGATGGAACATTTTAAATCAAAATCACACACCATTTGCAGAGAGAGCGTTAAACAATGGGAGCAGGATGCTATTAAAAAAGCAACGGAGAAGGCAAATGAAAAACATGAACTTAGTACTAAAACATTATTTTATACAGTTTACTTTCTGGCACAAAAATGTAAACCATTCTCAGACATTGAAGCACAGGTAAATTTCCTAACTAGAATTGGAGTAGATGTGGGAGTAGGCTTGCATTCACAGAGATCCACAGTGAAAATTGTTGATTTTATTGCAAAAGACATTAAAACCACCATGTTTAAAAGCATTATTGCAAAGAATCTGAAAGTGTGTTTAATAATTGATGAAGCCTCAACGCTATCAATGAAAGCAGTCATGATAGTTTTTCTAAAAGTTGAGGATTCAGAATGCCCAACAACCATTTTCATTGAGCTGGTGGAATTGGACAAACAAGATGCAGAGACCTTATGTTCTATGGTAAGGGTAAGCTAACATAAAGTTGGGTTTACCAAGGAATATCTGCATTTAATAGCATTCTGCTCCGATGGTGCCAGCGTTATGCTTGGGAGAAAATCTGGAGTCAGCACCAGAATAGCTAAAGAGTTCCCAAACAATCTGGCACTGCTTGAACCATCGCCTCCAACTTGTGCTTGATGTCTCCATAAAGGACATCAAACAACTGAACCACTTCAAGATATTCCTTGACAAGGTACACACCACTTTCCATAAATCCTGCAAGAGCCAGGCTGAACTTTTCCAAATCTCTCAACAACTGGGCATTCAAATTGTGAAGATTGGCAGAGTTTTGGGACCAAGATGGGCTGCATGTAGTTTAAGGTCAACCCTAGCTGTGTGGCGTGCTTATCCAGTGCTACATCAGTTTTTTCTTGGCAATGAAAAATACCCAGGCATGGCTGCCCGTCTTGAAAATTTAAATTTTTTCACGATTTCATGATTGACATTCTAAATGAGATTTCTCTTCTGTCAAATGCCCTGCAAGGGAAAAAAACAGACATCATCAAGGCCGAAAAATTGGTATTGTGATCAATTAAAGCATTTGAAGTGCTTAGATGGGGAAAGGGCCCATTATGAAAAAAAGGTTGAGGGAATGATAACTTCAGAAACCTTCAAAAATATAAAATTTGTTAACAGTCAACGATTTGTTGCACTTCCTCATGAAAAACTTCTGGAAAGCATCATCACCAATTTGAAGAAAAGGCTGATGGATTGCGAACACCTAAAAACAGGTAGCCAATTGCCAGACGCAAACAAATTACAAATTCTCACATATTTGGAGCCAGATTGCTGGAACATTGCAGATGTAGTTGTTCCATGGGCAGAAGCAGAAGAAGGATTGCTTGAATTTGACAAAATATTTAATTGCGAAATTGATTTGAATGATTACAGAGATTTTTTGGAAAATGTACTAAAAAATCCACAGAACTATAAAATTCCTGACACTGTCAAAAAAGCTAGAGATATTATCAGGACAATTGCTGTTAGTTCAGCAGAGGCGGAAAGGAGGTTCTCAAAAATGAACCTCATATGTTCAGAACAAAGAACCCGCCTAACTATTCAAAACATCAGCAATTTGATGACAATAAGCGTCATTGGCATGCCTCTTGAAAAATGGGACCCACTTCCTACAGTCAGAAACTGGCTCAGAGAACATCATGGGGCCGATGATCCACGAGTGAAGAGTAAGACAACTGCACCTGAGGAGGCCCCAAACGAAATAGCGATGTGGAACCATCTTGAACCATCAAAGCAATAACACAAGTAAGTACTTGAGTGTATCTCTTTGATTGTGTTATTCTTATGTAAGGTGTAAGTACATGCAATTAAAGTCTTCCTTTCTGTGTCTCTTCTTTGTGCAGGGCATTGGAGCAAGGTGGTCAGTTGGTGGTGTTGAAGACCGGCAGGACAGTCATCTTCCTTCTGTAAGTAGCTCTTTTATTGTTTTGTGTTGAGTGTATCTCTTTGATAGTGTTATTCTTATGTTAGGTGAAAGTGCATGCAATTAAAGTCTTCCATTCTGTGTCTCTTCCTTGTGCAGGTCATTGGAGCAAGGTGGTCAGTTGGTGGTGTTGAAGACCGGCAGGACAGTCATCTTCCTTCTGTAAGTAGCTCTTTTATTGTTTTGTGTACTTATTTTATTCTTATTTAAGCAGTAAGTGCACAAAATAATTTCCTTTTTTTATATATCTTCTTTTTGTAGGTCATTCATTGGGGCAAAGAATTCAGTGACATTGACTTGGCCACTCCCACCCAGTCACATGACTGCCAAGCCACTCCCACCTGGTCACATGACTGTCAAGTCACTCCCACCCGGTCACATGGCCATCAAGCCACTCCCACCTGGTCACATGACTGTCAAGCCACTCCAACCCAATCACATGGCTGTCAAGCCACTCCCACCTGGTCACATGACTGCCAAGCCACTCCTACCCGGTCACATGACCGCCAAGCCACTTCCACCCAGTCACATGGCCATCAAGCCACTCCCACCCAATCACATGACTGTCAAGCCACTCCCACAAAATTAAGCCACGCCCATAGAGTGGTAGTAAAAAAATTTGGAACCCACCCCTGCCTGGGACCTTATGTCTCTTTACATCACTCATATTTAATCTAAGTATTTCCTCTGCCTCCACGTCTACCTCTCGCTTTCTGGTCTCAAGGGCCCCCACCAATAATTATTTCACCTCTTCTGGGAGATCTTCCTCTTTCTCCTCATCTATATTTTGACCTTAAAAAATAAACTGCCCTCTCCTTTTCAAGAGTTATTCCTTTCTTTTCCAAATCTTTATCTGCTTGTATCAATTGTTGGTTTATCTCCTCTATTCTTTCCTTTGCTCCTTCTAATTCCTCCTCTATTTTCTGGATTTTTTGTTCATTTTTTGTTGTCATTTGCTGAGGGTTTCCTAATCTCACATCTATGTCATGCATCTGTTTCTTCATCTCTCTATGATTCTTTATCTTAGCTTCCTGGATATATTGAAACATCAATTGTATTTCTTTTTGAAACATATTTATTTATTTTTTAATAAGTTTTTTTTTTAATTTTTAAATATATATAGGTATTAAATACATGAACAGTGTGGCTTCTGGGTATTGTTCATTTTGATACCAAATAGTAACAATAAGATTGACAATTTTGATAACCTTACATTAACCATGCTCACACCATTATGATAACATTGTACATAACAATCATCTTTCAACTTCTAATCCTTTCATTGTCAACTCGAGAAGCTTTCCTGACCTGCTCCCAAGTTGCCATAGGCAAGGGGATGGGAATCGTGCCTCGCAGCTGCACCGAGTAATTCACACCTCAATCAAAACAAGACACAGCCTAGACAGCCGAAGTCAAGGCCATCTCCATGGAGACCTGCAACAGCTGGAGGGAGTGACTTCTATGACCCACGAAATTGTTTCATTGGGGAATGTGACTGATGACACACTCTGTGGAGAGGGGGAAACAGGGTCAGAGGCAAGGTGTGAATTGGGCGAATCCAGAGCTGGCTTCACCTAGGTCGTGCCGACGTGGCGCTCCTAATTAACAACAGGATTCCTCTTGCTAAATTGCTTGATACTCTTAATTTTATTAGGGTATTGGTCAGAACCCTGACATCAAGCCAGCTCTCCCAAAACTAACCAAAAATGACTGGGATTCCTGAGCCCCGGACTCTCCACTTGCTCTCCGATACCTGGGGTGCTTGGACAGACACTCAGGCCACCATGGCAGAGGGCAGAATCTCCCAAAAAAGCCTGCTCCTAGCAACCCAGAAGGAGGCAGATCCTACTTCCATCCAGGGAACTCCAGGCACCAGCAGCCCAATCAGAACCCAAGTGCAGCCCAATCAGAACCCATCTCTGACCATGGAACTGAGATGTCCAGGATGCCCACCTCAGTGACCAAAGCGGAAAGGGATGAGTATTGGTGGAAAAAAGTCCCCAAAGCAGCCAAGGCTGAATTCCCCCACCCTAGCTCCCATCATTTGGGGCAACCAATAAGTTAACTAGGAAGACTGGAGTGGATGAAGGAGTGGGAAGAGGTCAGAACCCCAAAATCCCTACTTGGGACCCTAGGTGAATCCTTGGAACAATTGAGGGAGGAATTCGACCGAACCACCCTTCATGACGAGGGGCAGTCGTGCCACACAAAAGAAAAGGGGAAAGAGATGGGGGGGTGCAACCAAACTCCCAGATGGGAGGAGAAGCCAAATCCAACCCGGTAAGCTCCAATTAGCCAGCCCTAAGTTTAAGTTGGAGCTGACCATGGAGCAACCCTGGGGCACCCACATGCACCTACCTGCCCAGAAATGGGGAGGCAGACGAGAACGCAGCCCCCTCTCTCCACCCACTGAGAGACTGGGCCTGAGACTGAGCTTGAGGCTGCCGCCAGTGGCTCCCCCGAGCCACAAACTACCCGCCCAAGGGGGGCGAACCCCCCTCCACAAGCTAGAGCTGATGGAGACCACCAAGTGCACCAAGCGCAGGCAGATGGGGCCCAACAAGACAAGAGAGTGGCAGTGTTGAACGAGCCACTCAGATTCAGGGGGAAGTTCGATGGGGACCCAGATCAGCTAGCTCTATTCCTTGACTCCACAGGAGTCCATTTAGATCACTATGGACTCCTCTACCCATCACATTTGGCATTCACATGGTGAATGCCATCGCCATGGGATTAGAGGGAGAAGCAAATGAATGGCTAGCAGCCCTCCATAGGAGAAAGCCCCTCAGCTGCAGGACATCGACAAATTCCTGCAAGAGCTGGAAACCAGATTCGAGGAGGTGGAGGAGGATCAATATGCGGAGGATGAGTTTCAGAATTTAAAGCAGAGAGGGCAACCCATTAAAGAACACATCCGTGAGTTCAGAAGAGTCATGGGAAACCTACCACCCTGGCCAGAGGAGCTACTAGTCCATTTTTTCAGAGAAAGCCTAGACAAGCAAATTAGCCAAGCCAACGTCTATTGGGACATTCCCAACCAACTCTCTGACTGGTTTTGAGTAGCCATAAAGATTGACTGTGGTGTGCGCACCAATGACATGTGAAGGCAACCAGATCCAAAAGAGAGAGGACAACCAGATCGCAGACCACCTGGCCGACGGGATGCCTCAGCAACCCTGCTGGCTCCAAGACCAACCCTTCCCCGAGGCCAGTTGAAATGCTATAGATGCGGAGGGATAGGCCACTTTGTATCGGCTTGTGCAACCCCAGCTCCGAAACCCAAGTCACAACGAGAGTGAGGGCTCAGGCGTGTCACCAACAAGTCCTGAAAAGCCCTCCAGCTGACGATGACCAATCACCAGAAACCTATGACAGTGAGTGCCTGCTTGGAGAATAGGTCAATCACAGTCCAAATCACTGTGTTCTCCCCGTTCTTTGGCAGCTCAACTATAAAGTCCATTGCGATTTCCTCCCATGGCCTTGTTGGCTCTGCCACCTGTTGCAGTAACCCGGGGGTCTTCCTGGTCTCCTTTTCATAGTGGCACAGATGGTGCAGCTTTCTACATAACTGTCTATGTCTTTTTTCATGCCGGGCCACCAGAATTGTCTCCTCACTAGGTGTAAAGCTTTTAGGAACCCAAAGTGGCCCCCCAATTTGAC
Source organism: Thermophis baileyi (assembly GCA_003457575.1). Classification (NCBI taxonomy): domain Eukaryota; kingdom Metazoa; phylum Chordata; class Lepidosauria; order Squamata; family Dipsadidae; genus Thermophis; species Thermophis baileyi. The sequence goes on along the minus strand of QLTV01003791.1, from coordinate 509,571 downwards.
ATCATGGCTTCTCTGGAGGATTGAGGTGCGTAGAGACTCAGGGACGTAGACAGAGGTGGGATTCTACCGGCTCTAACAGGTTCTCTAGAACCGGTTGTTAACTTTCTAAGCAGTTTGGAGAACCGGTTGTTAGAAGAAATATCCTTTTGTTTTTTTTTCACTTTACAGGATTAATCCTGTAAGGAATTACAACATTCTGGTGTTGTTTCTATGCCCTGCTTACAGAAACTGCCTCTCAGTTAACCCTTATTACATTCTTGGCAGTACGCCTAGACTTATTGTATCCGGAGTGTTTTTTTTTTCTTTGCTGGTACTTTTTTTTCTTTCCTTGGCTTTCTTAGAGGGGAAGGGTTGTTTTAAGCTTTTTACACTGCTGTTGGGAGGAAATACTCCCCTGTTGGAATTCTTCCAACACAGAGCTGCTGGAAAGAAGCTTTTAATGACAAGGAACCAAGATGAGTGACATTTAGCAAGGCTTCTTGGTTAGCTAGAAAGATTGACATTCAAACGTGAGTTTACATACCCTTTCTGACTTTTGGTCTAAAACTGGTTTTTGGTGAAGTTTAATTCTGTGCTTGGTGATGTTTAATCCTGTGTTTATTGATGGGATAATTTTCCCTATTCAGCTTTGTTTGGAAGGAAAAATGTTAATCTCTGTTCCTGAAAAGAAGCAGCTTCAGAAATCTGGCTAGTTCCTGTGTCTATTTGTTCTGGTAATTGGTTTAACAAGCAACAGCTACTGTGTTTGCTCCTTTGCTTCATTCTAGTTAGGCTTATCTCAAGTGCTTTTTCTATCTGGGGAGGGGATCTTCGTTCACTGCTTTAGTGGTTCTTGGCACTGTACTTTTGGGATGTACTTCCAAGAGGCAGGATGCAAGTTTGGCACTGATTTTTTTACTGCCTTTCTGGGGGGCATGTGATCTTTCCTTAAATCTGGATGATTTCCTTAGGATATCTTATGAGGTGAGTGAGACCAGCTGGTATCTTTAAGTGGTGCAAATGGATCTAAGGATTGCTTCTCCTGGGTGTGCTCTTTCTGGACAGCTTAAATGACCTCTCTGCTAAAGGGTTTCACTTTATGAGCAAGAGTTGGCTGCTGATAGTTATCATTGCATTTTAACTATTTTAATTCCTCAAGGTGCTCTGGCACCCTGCCTGATTTGTAACTCCAGCTTGCAGGTATTTCTAATCTAATGATTGGTATTTAGGGCAGCTTTTTGCAAGCAAAGAAGCTTTTTGTATTTTTGTACAGGTAATCCTTGACTTACAACAGTTCATTTAGTGACCATTCAAAGTTACAATGGCACTGAAAAAGTGACTTATGACCGCTTTTCACACTTATGACCGTAGCAGCATCCCCATGGTCATGTGATCGAAATTCAGATCCTTGGCAACTGACTCATATTTTTGATGGTTGCAGTGTCCCCGGGTCATGTGATCCCCTTTTGTGATCTTCTGACTAGCAAAATCAAGGG
>QLTV01003791.1:471196-492682 GCA_003457575.1 Thermophis baileyi | reverse complement strand
AAGATTCGAAGAGAAAGATAGACAGTTATCAAAATTTGAAATGATTATAAAAGAATGTGAGGTGAATGAAGAATATATAGGTAAAGGAAGAATTGGGAAAATATATAGAATATTAACTGAATTAGAAGATCAGGCAAAAGGTTTAAAATTAATTTGGGAACCAGATTTAGGAGAAATAAATGATAGTGATTGGAAAAATATTTGGAACAGAAGAGTATATAAGAATATGTCAGTTAGAGTTAAGGAAAATGGATATAAAGTGATATGGAGATGGTACTTAACACCACATAAATTAAATCAAATAGATGTTAAATATACAAATATTTGTTGGAGGTACGAGAAAGAAGTTGGAACATATAAACATGTGGTGGGATTGTGATAGTGCACAAAAAATATGGGACATGGTGTTTAGGGAAATTAGAGAACTTTTGAATGTAAATTTAGATATGTCACTGAGGATTGCATTACTATTGCTGGTGGAAAAACAGGATATAAATGAAACAAAAAAGGAATTTATTGTAAATTTGATAATGGCAGCTAGATTAGAGATGGCTAAATATTGGGGACGAAATTGGGATATTCAAAGAAATCAGTGGTATAATGAAATTTGGAGTATGGCAACAAATGATAAATTAACAACAGAAATTAAATTTTAAAAAGGGATGATTAAAGTAAACAATTATAATGAAATATGGGGGGATTTTATAAAAACAGTGCTGGTGGAAGACAACGGGAATAAACCTACTCAAGAATATATGCTGTTTTGGAGGGGATAAGGGCACAATTGGAATATATTGTATATCTTTTAGTTGTTATAGACGAAGAAATATAGGGGGGGAAGGTCTCGGGGGGGTGCACTGTAATATTTGAATTTTTTCTCTCTCTTTTTCTTCTTTTTTTTTGTATTTAGAGTTATATGTATTATGTTTGTATTATTTGTATGCAAAATTTAAAAATCAACTTGCTGGAAATGTCAACAAAATCAGGGAACGTATTACCACATGTGGTGGACGTGCCCTAAAGCAAAACAATATTGAAGTAAAATTAGAACACAATTAGAAGAGATAACTAAACAGCATATAGAGATGAAGCCTGAAATATTTTTATTAGGGATACTCCCAGAGACCTACGAGAAAAAAATACAATAGTTAATTATACATATCATAACAGCGGCAAGGATACTATATGCACAAAATTGGAAAAATAATAATATACCAAAGGAAGAAAATTTGATTAGAAAAGTTTTAGAGTGTGCAGAGATGGACAAACTTACAAAGGAAATACAAGAAAAGGACGAAACAGAATATTATAAAGTATGGGAGAAATGGTATGAATGGTTAGAGAAGAGGGATAATCGGTAAGGGGGGAAAAAAGTAAAAGAAGATGATATAGGAGTTGAAAGGTAGTAATAAAGAAATGGAAATGGAATGGACACAGAATGTATGATAGAAATGCAGTACATTGTTAGTATTATGTATATAAATTAATATAAGAATTATATGTATAAAAGGTAAATTGAAGTAAGAGGGGGAAAATGGATGTGTAGAAATGTTTACTGATACAAAAATGTTGAAAAAAAGGAAATTGTAAAAATTTCATTTTGTTTTTTAAAAAAACTGTTCAATAAAAATTATTTTAAAAAAACGTTCATGTCACTTTTTTCAGTGTCGCTGTAAGTTTGAACGTTTACTAAATAAACTGTGGTAAGTCAAGGACTACCTGTATTCTCGTACATTATTTTCTTTCCATCGTTTTCCACATGCTTCATATTGTCAATCTCAAATTTTAATTACCCTCATCTCACTACATTGCTGCACTGCATGTTTTAAGTTGGTAAAACATTAAGTTGGTAATATTTCTAGGATTAAGAGATGGCATTATGAGTTTTGTAAAGCATTCTGCATATTGAGCAATAAAATGAATAAATAATAGAAATATTTTTCTTTCACTAAAAGTTAAATCTAAGGTTATTGCCATTTAAAAGTACATTAATCATCTTGCTATTAAACAACATCCTTACCTGAGTACCATTTTTGAAAATACTAATGAAATGCCATTATTTCAATACAAGTAGTCCTTGACCTACGACCATAATTGGAACCAGAAATTCTGTTGCTAAGCAAGGTGGCTGGGTCGCACCAGATTATGACCTTTTTTGTCATGGTTGTTAAGTGAATCATAGTTGTTAAGTGAATCATGTAATCATTAAGCAAACCCACTTCTTCCATTGACTTTGCTTGTCAGAAGCTGGCTGGAAAGGTCGCAGATGGTGATCACATAATCCAGGACACTGCAATTGTCATAAAAGCATACAGTTACCAAACACCAATCACATGACAATGGGGATGCTGCGATGATTATAAATATGAGGACTGGTTGTAAGTCACTTTTTTCATTGTCATTGTAACTTCAAACAGTCACTAAATGGGTAAGTTGAGCTGGCATCTCCAGAAAGGACAGCTAGTTGAGACAAATTTGATGATATCTTAAATATATGTGTGCATGTATCCAGTTTTCTTAATTAAATAAAGTATTTGGAAATGCCCAATGTGCACCAAATAAAACTATAATACTTATCACCTATTCCATTACTTCTTAATCAAAAGATAGCATGTGAAGATTAAAATCTATTTTTCTAAAAAAAATTCACTTGCCCAAACACTACTTTACAATATTGGTTCATTGAGACTTGGGACAAACTACACTTTTCTCCCTTACAAATAAGTCTTTCCATATGTAATAGGGAAGGCATAAGTTAGAATACAAATTCCAGCTGCACAAGCTTCTATGAGATCTCACTCTGTTCAAAAATATCTGCACACAGATGTTCATCAAAGTAAACCAAGTGAATTTCCTTATGCCTATAGAAATGTGCAGAACTTTATCTGAATTCAAAGAATAGCTCTGCATATTTACTTCCACATAGACAATGTGCCACAATGTGCCACAAATGCCATCCTCTTTTCAGAGCACTATTTTCATAATTTATGGGTTGACATTGCAGAATTCTGCTCAGAACTAACTGAATGAAGCAGCAACTATTTGCATATACAGTAAGAATGTGCAATGATGAGTCCTGCTCCACAGAGTGAAATCTAGGTTCAGTCATTATCATCTCCATGGCTTACAGAACAAGTGATAAGAATGGCCTCTGACATCTCAGAGCTGTCCTATGCCAAAATAGACAATATTGAACTTTATAGATAACCATTATAAGGCAAATCCTATGTAATCTCAATATCTTTCTGGTTTAGAATTGACTTGAATTATAATTCAAGCCAATAGCTATTTCTATTCCTGACAACAAAGGCCTTAGAACCTTAGAAATTCATAACCATGCCTACCATGATAATTAACAATGGCATAATCAGCACTTTATTAAAGTATTCTTTTAACCAAAACAACATCCTAAATCCATAATAATCCCAGAGAGAAAAAACCAATATGCTTGACTTTTGTGACTTTCTCTTTCCAAATACGAATCTATTCATGATATGAAACTTATAAAGATACATCAGCACAGAGTAGATAATGGAAATTAATTTGAAATAATTATGTACATTGATGTGTTATAAATATCTAGAGCTGAACATCAGAGCCTGTCTATTTAAACTGCTGTTGAATAGTTGTAAGAAATCATTTATTGGAAAAGTTTATTCTTTTTTCAGTGCAAAGGGTGAAAGTTGTGATGTCCAAATAGGCAGATTTTTTTAATCAAAGATTGCAATGAGTGTTGGATTTGAAACTCAGTAATTAAGTGTTTCATCTGCTGAAACAAATCTATATTAACATATTTGATAATAATTGTTTCCTTTATTGACAACAGTGGTTCGTAACATTGAAGAACTCATAGTAAGAAATGACAGATGAGGCCAACTTGTCCACAAGAACAAGTGTGGGAAAGATATGAAATTGTCTTTTCTATTTTTTCCCCAATGTCTTCTCTCTCATTTTCTGCAAGCGTTCTATTTTATTTCATGTCTATTTTTGTCCTGTGTTTTCCCCCTTCTCTCATCACACTTTGTAATAACTTTCCTAACTAAAATTTTATCTGTAAACATATAAATGCTCAGACCTCAATTATTAAAGGAAACTGTCAGATCTGTGTATCTGCCATTCATCCGGGGCAGGGGAGGGATCTGATGCCCACTTCATTTATTTCTTACTTTCTTTTCCATGTATCTCATGTAACCTGCATTGCATTCCTCTATAACCTTTAACCTGATTTATAACCGTTAGCCTGGCGCCTAAGCAGCCAGGCATTTTCTCACCTTTTGGGGAATGTGAAGGGAGGGTGGGCCATGTGGGTTGCATCGCCGGAAAGTGGCTGAAGATGGCCCTGAGAAAGGCTGCTTATCTCTTTCTCAGAGCGGCCGGTATAATAACATCTTCACACCTGTGGATTGGTTGAATCCACATTGGACTATGGGGAGGGGTTTCTACTTTCCTTTATTCTAACTGTATGCCCTAAGGGGCCTCAGAGCCTGCTTTGATTTTGCCTTGCTATCACCTCTTTTCAATAAAACGTTCCTTTTGAAATTCCAAGTTTCAAGAGTCTTTACTTTCTTGAATAAGGGGGAGAGGCTGAGCCTTACATAAAGCAGGCTCTGCAAACGTGGTCAACCCAGAGAGAATTTTTTTTTGCTCTACCGAGGGGACCCTGCAAACCATGTCCGAACAGAGTAGTGAGCAAGAGGAAGCCGAGTGCTGGGGAGTAACTTCGACGACTACCCAGCCGGATACGGGCTCCCTATGCCCCATTGAGGATATTGAAGCGGTCCTAGAAAGCTCCACAAAACCCCAATGGTCAATTGGAGTGGGGAAGAAGGACATCTGGGATGGGAGAACCAGAGGAGTCACCCTCACCCATGGTCGTCAGAAACCGGGTGGAAGATGGAACTGGAGGCCCTGTCTGACCAAGAGGAGCTGATTGAGGAACTGCTGGGAGATGACCAACTGAAGCAGCAGGTCACCCGACTCGTGATGGAAGTCTTGGAGAATCTGGACATCCGAGGGGGACCAGATCACCAATGAAGGAGGGCAGGAGAAACGCCAGCCGCCGATGGTGCCAGAGCAGCCACTTCAGACCCAGCCATGGCAGACCAAGCTGACGCCACAGCTGGGGCAGCAGCCACCCCAGGGAACCAACCGCCTGCTATACCAGCCCAGGCGATCGTCCCCGATCAACTCAGAGGACCCCAGCTGGAAAGGAACTGCTCCTTGGGCATGAAATTTGATAGCAACCCCCAGAAGTTGGGTTTCTTTCTAGCCCAAGTTCTCAAGTACATGCAGGAGTATGGGTGAAACTTTCCAACCCAGGGGGCAGGAGTTCGAGTGGTTACCCTAGCCTTAGAAGGTTCAGCCGCCCGGTGGATGGTAACCCTCCACAACGTTGATGCCCTGGAGCTGCGCAACTTCGACTGGTTCATGACGGCCCTGCGACGCCAATTTGAAGACCCCCTTGCTGACCGCAAAGCCTGGGATCGCATTAGAGTTGTGAAGCAAGGTCGCTGGCTGGTAGCTGAATACACCAAGGAATTCCACGACCTTGCCTGCCGAGTGGACTGGCCTGAAGACATCCTGGTGAGCTGGTTTAAAGATGGGCTGAACGATGACCTGTACATCACGTGCCTAGCCCGCGGGGCTCCTAACCGCTTGCATGAATGGTACCTGATGGCGGAAGAAGCTGAGATCGACATGACCTGAATCAGTACCGAGTGGGCAGAGCCTGGAGAAGATCCCCACCCCAGGAGAAAAGGGAGCCGTTTAAACCGCAAACCACCTTGGCACAAAGACTATTAGGTTGTTTTAAATGTGGAAAGGAGGGGCACCGCGCAGCAGAGTGCCATTCAAAAACTCCCACCAGAAAGCCAGACCGCCTGTCCGGAGGGAAACCTGCAAAAGCCACTCCAAGGGGGAAAGAAACTGCCCTGAGAGGCTGTGGAGTTTCGCCCTCCGTAAACCCCAGAGGAAGGAACTCCGGCTCCCCAACGTGATGACCCGAGTCCATCGAAAAGTGATCCAGAAGACAACCCGCTGGTAAGCGACCCAATCGAGCCTCTCACCGTACACCTAAGATTGTTCATCCCCAGCCGAGGGAGAGGGGAGGAAGTATCAGCCTTGCTAGACTCGGGGTGCACCCGATGCCTAATTAGCCCCACCTTGGTAGGCAAACTGGGGATTCACCTCAGGAAATTCAAAAACCCCATTGCTTTCTGCCAACTAGATGGGACAGTAGCGGGGGGGGACAGCCATTTTTGCCACCGAGCCTTTGCAAATGCGCATGGCAGACCATGACGAGACTTTGACATTTATAGTGGCCCCTGGAATGGAATGGCCATTAGTCCTAGGACTCACTTGGCTGAGAAAATGGAACCCAAAAGTAAATTGGAAACAGGGGGCCATAAAATTCCAGAAGCATGTAACGTTCGCTGACGAACAAGTGGCCAAGATTGAGAAAAGAGAAATCAAAGAAACGGCAATGGCTGGCCAACCCACGCCAAGCCAAGGCATTCCCAAAGAATACAGGGACATAGCTGAGGTGTTCAGTGAAGAAGCCTCTGACAAACTCCCACCCCATCGAGCCACTGACTGTGCAATCAAAATCTTACCAGGGGCTAAACTACCAAAGCCAAAAATGTATAGCATGTCCCCCAGGGAACTCGATGAACTGAGGGCATTTATTGACAAAAACCTGGAGAGGGTATTTATTGAGCCGCCCCGGTACTATTCCACGCGAAAAAAGATGGCACTTTGCGTCTTTGCGTGGACTATAGAAATTTAAATACTGTGAGTGTGGAAAATGTGTACCCCCTCCCCCTCATGAAGGATATGCTAGTGCACCTCTCGAAGGGAAAAAAATTCTCTAAACTGGACTTGAGAGAGGCATATTACCGCATTCAAATAAGGGAAGGGCACGAATGGAAAACCACTTTTAACACACTGCTGGGCTGCTACCAATTTAAAGTTCTCCCGTTTGGATTACAGGTGCTCCCGCTGTTTTCATGCAATTAATAAATGAAGTGCTGCACGAACATTTGTACAAAGGCGTCCTGGTTTACCTTGATGACATTTTGATATATACATAAACCAAGGCTGAGCAGGTCAAATTAGTCTGAGCGGTCCTAAACAAACTCCAGTCCGCCAAACTATATGCAAAACTTTCTAAATGCGAATTCCACCAGGAAAAAATAGACTATTTGGGATACTGTATATCCCATGAGGGAATAGAGATGGACCCACAAAAAGTACAAGCCGTAATCGACTGGGAGCCACCCCGCATACGGAAACAACTGCAAAGTTTCCTGGGGTTCGCAAACTTTTACCGTCAATTTATCCCAGCATTTGCAAAAATCACCCTCCCCATTACAAACCTGCTGAAAACCAAGGGGGAGGTCAAACCAAAACTGAGGCAACCACTAAATTGGACAATGGAATGCCAAGCGGCATTTGAAAACCTTAAGCAACTATTCTCAGCCGAACCAGTGCTAAAACACCCAGATCCAGACAGCTTTTATTATACAGGCAGATGCCAGCGATATAGCAATGGGAGCCATCCTCCTCCAAAAGAACGAAAAAGACCAGTTACAACTATGTGCCTACATGTCCAAAAAAATTAACTGAAACGGAACAAAGGTGGGCTATCTGGGAGAAGGAAGCTTACGCTGGGCCCTCATCACTTAGAGACATTTCTTAGAAGGGAATAAAATCCCCTTCGAGGTATGGACTGACCACAAAAACCTAGAAGCATTAAAAACCCCACAAAAACCCCAAACAAGTACGGTGGGCACAATACTTCAAACGGTTTGATTTCACACTTAAATATTTCCCAGGGGGGAAAAACTTTCTGGCAGACACCCTCTCCAGAAAACCTCAGTACCACAGTGCCAAAGCCAAAATAATCAAGCCTCTGCTCCAGACCCCGCAGCTAGCAGCCAAAGTGATTACAAGAGCACAAGCCAAAAAGGACCTGCCCACCGACAACGCCACTACCCAAGCTTTCAAGAAAGCTCTGGATGATGATGAATGGTTCAAATCACATAAAAACATTTGCTTAATGAAGGACAATCTAGCTTGGGTGGATGGAAAATTGTATGTGCCTGCAAGCCAATGCTTGGACCTGATGAAAAGATGCCATGATTCCAGATTAGCAGGACATTTCAGATTTGTGAAAACCCTATACCTCATTAAACGACAATTTTGATGGCCATCCCTCAAAAAGGACATTGAAAACTATATAGCCAGCTGCCCCATTTGTGCCGCAGCCAAAAGATGACAAGGAAAATCCCCTGGACTTTTACAAATTGTAGCGGAGCCTTCAGCACCCTGGAGAGAAATCTCCATGGATTTTATCATCGAACTGCCTGAAACACCGTTATTTGGGTTGTTACTGACCTTTTTTCCAAACAGGTCCATTTTATCCCCTGCCAAAAAATCCCAACAGCTAAGATTCTGGCAAAAATGTTTTTGATACACATTACCGCCTCCACGGAGCTCCCGAGAGAATTATTTCCAATCGGGGAGTCTAATTCACTTCAAAATTTTGGCGAGATTTTTTTAATTTGTTAGGCACCGCCCAGGGATTAAGCTCCTCCCATCACCCTCAGATGAATGGGGGGGTTGAATGCACGAACAGGGTGCTAGAACAATATTTAAGATGCTTTATTAATTACCAGCAGGACAACTGGACTGACCTTTTACCTTTTGCTGAGGTGGCTTACAACAACTCAATACACACCAGCACAGGTTTCACCCCATTCCAAGTTGCGACTGGCCAGGAATTTACCCCCATTCCAGAATTACCCACTGAAGAACCAAATATCCCCTCCCTTAAAGAGTGGATACATAACTTACAAAACACATGGCCAGTTGTACACTTAGCCTTAAGGAAGCAAGAGCAGCTTTTAAGGCACAAGCAGACAAAAAGAGAGCTGAACCAAAACCATTCAAAGTTGGAGATATAGTATACTTATCTACCAAATTCTTGCAATCCTTGCAACCCTCAAAGAAATTAGGTCCAAAATTCATAGGCCCTTTCCCCATCACCAGAATCATTAACCCAGTCACAGTGGAACTACTCCTTCCCAAAACCCTTAGACAGGTCCATCCCATTTTCCACTGCAGCTTACTGAAACCTGAAATTACTTCCAACATCAGACCACCCATACCCACTCCTCCTATACCCCTTATGGTAGAAGGAGAACAACACTTTGAGATTAAAGAAATCCTTGACTCATGTATACAAAGTATACATCTTTACTAGGTAGAAAACTATATTGAACTCAGGAAATTATATGATCAAGAAAATACACTTTCAATTGTCCTGCACACAATTTGTGAGAGACTGCTACTTCTTATATGCCTAGTCATAGTTTGAAGAACTAAAGTTACATAGATTTCACAGTTCTAATGCTTTATTAGTACCATATTCAGTAAAGAGAATACCTAAAACATATGATACTTTATAATTAAATTCAGTAGAATGCTATCTATTTCTCAGAGAAATGATAAAATGAAGTGAAACATAATTCAAATTAATAATACATTCAACAATCGCTTTAACAAATTCAGGCATGTGTAAACACTGTTTGGTATATACTACAGTACCATTTAGGGAGGGGGATTCAGTGCTATGCGACTTACATCTTAGTTGTTCAAGGGCACATTTTGTCATGTAGAGGATCACCTGCAGAGAAAGGTGCTTTTTCAAAAGGCAACTGGACTTTCTTTATTTTTTCTTTAAAGATGTTTTGCTTCTCATCCAAGAAGCTTTTTCAGTTCTGACTAAATAGTGGGGAATGGAAGAATTTATACTCTTTGCAGTCATCTGGTTGTTAGTACTCTCTCTGAGAGTCATTGAGGCCACTTGGGGATTTACAGTATCTGTACCCTCAGAGTCACCTGAATCAGAGTTCAAATGGATGTGGAACAGAGGTGAAATCCAGCAGGTTCTGGAGAACCGGTAGCGGAAATTTTGAGTAGTTTGGAGAACCGGCAAATACCACCTCTTTCTGGCCCCAGAGTGGGGTGGGAATGGAGATTTTGCAGTATCCTTCCCCTGCCATGCCCACCAAGCCACGCCCACCAAGCCACACCATGCCCACCAAGCCACGCCCACAGTATCGGTAGTAAAAAAAATTGGATTTCACCACTGATGTGGAATCTTCTTGGAACTGCTGAAAGGACTGTGTTGTAAACAGGAGGTAGGTGGGTTGCATCCCTCCTCCTTTGTCGAGAGACAGTGTTCAGTTTTAAAGTATATGACCTCTTTGACCCATCTTTCAAACCAGTGGTCCTTCCTGTCCAGATTGTGGACTTCGCTGTCTTTAAGAGAGTAACTTTTGTCTTTCAAATGCAGATGGATTGCTGAATCTTGTCCTGATGGGTTTGTTCTCCTGTGTTATGTCATGTATTTGTGAAGTGGTTGTTTTGTTTCACCAATGTACAGATCTACACATGTCTTACTGCATTGTACTTCATATATCACATTGCTCAGTTTGTGTCTGGATGTCTTATCTTTGGGGTGGATAAGCTTCTGCCTTAGTGTATATTCTTGGGTTTAAAGTGTGCATTTATGTTGTGTTGGTTGAAAATCCTCCTGAGCTTTTCAGATATTCCTGCAACATATGGAATGACAACATTGCTTCATTTGTTGTTCTCTTTTTTGCCTGTTATGGAGAAACTTCTGCTGGGTCTTTTTCTGGATTTGATGAAGGCCCAGTTGGGATAGCCACAAGTTCTGTGGGTTTCCTTGATGTATTTTAGTTCTTTTTCTTTTCCCTCTTTACTGGTAGGCAAACCTTCAGCCCAGTGGTGTAGGGTTCTGATCAGTCCCATTTTGTGCTCCAGTGGGTGGTAAGAATCAAAACATAAATACTGATCTTTGTGTGGGAGTTTTCTGTAAATTTCAATGTTAAAGCTTCTGTCTTCCTTAAGGTGTACTGCACAGTCCAGAAAAGCCAGTATTTTCTTTAACATCTTCCTGTGTGAACTTAATGTATCTGTCCACAAAGTTGATGTACTTGGTGAAAGGTGTTTTAATTTTGACCCAAATATCATCCACATATCTATACCAGTGAGTGGGTGGAATTCCTATGAAGGAGTTTAGGGCTTTGGTTTCTACCTTTTCCATGTAGAGATTGACCACAATGGGGACACAGGTGAACCCATGGCACAGCCGTGTTTCTGTCTGCAGAAACCTTCTTTGTTTTTAAAATAGGTAGTGGTCAGGCAGAGGTCCAGGATGGCACATATGTGGTCTGGACTGAGGTTGGTTCTGTTCCCTAATGTGGCAGTCGTTTCTTCACTAACATGACAGCTTCAGTTGTTGGAATGCAGGTGAAGAGGGAAGTCACATCCTAAGAAATCATAATCTCATCTGGATCCAGTTTTAATTTCCAAATCTTGCTGACAACATCCTATGAATTGATGACATGATGGGTGGTGTTGTTGACCAGAGGTGAACAACACCACAATAAGGGGGTTAGATGTTTTGCAATATTGTAAGTGATAGAGTGGATGCTGCTGACAATTGGTCTGAGTGGAATTCCCTCTTTTGTGGATTTTGTGGAGTCCATATATGCATAGAGTGGCTTCCCCAGAGTAAAGGCAGTAGTACTTTGGCTGGTCAATTGCATTGTCCTTCAGTAGTTCTTGCAGGAAATCAATGACCTTCTTCTTATAACAGCTGGTAGGATTTATTTTCAGAGTCTCATATGTAGCCGTGTCCCCCCAAGTGGCCTCAACAACTCTCAGAAAGAGTGCTAATGACCTGAAATCCTTCCATTCTTCACCATTCAGTCAAAACTGAAGAAGCTTCTTGGATGAGAAGTGAAATATCTTCAAGGAAAAAACAAAGTGCCTTTTGAAAAAACACTTTTGGAACAACCATGACCTGGATGACAGAATCTCCATAGACACCTGCAAAGAAACTATCTTCGTATTTTTTAAAACTCATTGCAGAGACCACATCCCATGCCAATCTCCAGCAATAGGGATGAAATATGGGATGCATATTGCAGGACATCTGTCTAGTGGAGTGTATAACCATTCTGTACAAATCTAGTCATTTGTAACACCCTTCTTAGTGAACTATACATTTATATATGACTGAAAATCTTTTTCCTACCCCCTAGAACATACAGTATTCAATCACAACATGTTGGAATGGCAAGAAGAGTAGATCAAGACTGCTTTGAGATTAAAGTGGGTAAATCCTCATTTATGTATATTCATAAGATCAAAAGGGCAGTTAGTTATATAGCATTCCCAGACTGGCATATGTAGTCTAACTGTCAGGTCCCATTGATTTCTATAGGGACCTTGCCATTCTGTTGGGAGGGGGGAGGATTTCAGTTATGCTTGCATAGGGTTTTCTTTGTTCCTTTTTTCTGCTTTGATGTACCTTTGGGATGTTGGGAGGGGGGAAAGAATGTGCCTTGGGCCATCTGTTTTGTCTCACCACTGGAGGAGCGAGATCATGGCGCCTGGGAACTGGCTGTTATCACCTTCTCAGTCTGAAGTTCTCACAACATCTTCACACCTTGGGATTAGCTCAAAGATGAACTGGACATTGGGAGGGGCCTTGAAAGGAGGCATTTAACTTAATGTTCCAGTGAGCAAAATTCAGATTCTGCCTACATCCTCTCTGCTATCACTGTCTTCCAATAAAAGTTCCTTTTGAAATGCTGTTTGTTTCAAGAGTTCTGCTTTCCTGAAAGACTGGAGAGGCAGGACTAACATGATAGAAACTTTCATAGAAACTTAGGGCTAGAAGAGACCTTGGAGGTCTTCTAATCCAATCTTCTGCCCAAGGCAGGAGACCTTATTGCATCCCAGACAAATGGCTGTCCAATATTTTCTTTCTTTTCCCATTTCTTTTTTATTTATTTATACATTTTTTCTTTAATATACATAAGTGCTTATTCAACAATGTGTTATCCGAGTACATTTACTTATACAAGATAATAATTGTGCTAATAATAATAGTAATAATAATAGTAATAATGATAATAGTAATGCTTACTTATATGTAATAATAAACTTTCATCATTTACTTTTACATAACAATGATCTTTTATCTTCTAATCTCTACCTCTTTCATCTAATCACTGATAAAATAAGTCCCATGTTAAAAAATGTTCTGTTTCTTCCTTGTCTTTTATTTTTAATGTCAATCTATCCGCACAGTCTAGTATTTTTCTAATTATATTTTCATCTGTAGCTTCATTTTTCCAATATTGTGCAAATACAATTCTCGCTGCTGTCAGCACGTGTAGTATTAGATATGTATTCCCTTTATTATAAATTTCTGGTATTATACCTAACAAGAATATTTCTGGCTTTAAATCTATGTGTTGTTTTATCATTTTTCTAACCATGTATGTATTTTCATCCAGAATTTTTTTGCCTTTGGACATGTCCACCACATATGATAATAAGAGCCTGGTATCTGATTACATTTCTAACATTTGGCTGACATGTTTTGGAACATTTTTGCTAGCCTTGCCGGTAGATAGTTGCCATAGTCAATTTATAATTCCTGTCCCAAAGTTTTTGCCAATTATCTAACTCTATAGCAGGGGTGAAATTCAGCAGGTTCTGACAGGTTCTGGAGAACCGGTAGCGGAAATTTTTAGTAGTTCGGAGAACCAGCAAATACCACCTCTGGCTGGCCCCAGAGTGGGGTGGGAATGGAGATTTTGCAATATCCTTCCCCCAGGAATGGGGAGGGAATGGGGATTTTGCAGTATCCTTCCCCTGGAGTGGGGTGGGAATGGAGATTTTGCAGTATCCTTCCCCTGCCACGCCCACCAAGCCATGCCCACAGAACCGGTAGGGAAAAATTTTGAATTTCACCCCTGCTCTATAGTATATCCAAAGTTTTTGGCCCATACTATCATTGTTTCTTTTACTTGTTCATCTTCCATTTTGATGCTTAATAAATAACTATATATTTTCTTTATTAATTTTTCATCCATCCCTAAGAGTATCTGGTCAAGTAATGCTGGTTCTTTGTAAAAACCGTATGCCTTTGCATCTTTCTCATATCTTGATTGTATTTGGAGGTGTGGCCACCATGCTAGGTTCACCCCTTGTTTCTGCAATTCCTGCTTGACTTTAAGTTCCCCTTCTTCATTTAAGATGTCTTTATATGTTATAATTTTTTTCCAAGTTAACAACATTTGGATGTATCAATGCTTCCATCGCTGAGACCCAGACTGGTATTTTCATATAATCTTTTGCTTTGACTTTTCCCATGCTAAAAAAAGAGTGTTTCTTACATAATGCCTTTGAAAGTATCTATGTATTTTATTCTTTTCATACCACAAGAAATCATGCCGTCCCAGCTGAAGATCATGTCCTTCTAACAATAATAATCTTCTATGCCTCAAATTTACCCATTCTTTCACCCAGGTAAGTACAGAAGCCTGGTAATAAAGCTCCCAATCCGGCAACTGAAAAATCCCATTGCTTTTGGATTCTTGCAGCATTTTCAGTCTTATTCTTGCTCTTTTCCCTTGCCAAACATATTTCAAGATTATTTTATTCAGCTCCTCAAAATATTTTTTTTCTACTGTATTTCCCCGAAAATAAGACCCTGTCTTATATTTTTTTGAACCCTGAAATAAGTGCTTGGCCTTATTGCCATGCACTCAAAAGCCCGATTGGGCTTATTATCAGGGGATGTCTTGTTTTGGGGAAAACAGGGTAGTTTTATTGGAATTGTTTGAAACAAAAAAAGTAGTTTCGGCAAAATATTCATTTTTATAATAGCTATTCTTCCTACCATTGATAGCTGCAAGTTCTTCCATTTCTCCAAGTCCAGTTTAATTTGTTGTGCTAATTTTGTATAATTATCTTCTTTGATTGTTGCACATCTTGCTGTTAGGGAAATTCCTAGATATTTTACTTTCTTAACTAACTGAAGGTCTGTCTTCTTTATCAATTCATTTTTCTGTTTATCTGTAAGGTTTTTAACTAATATTTTGGTTTTTTCTTTGTTTATTTTCAATCCTGCAACTTCTCCATATTCTTCAATTTTTCCTATCAACTTGGGGCCAGTTTCTAATGGTTCTTCTAAAATAAATACCAGGTTATCTGCAAATGCTTGTAATTTATGTTTTTCTTTTTTTATTTCCATACCTTTTATTTCTAAATCTTGTCTAATATTTCTGTTTAGCACTTCCAATGTTAATATGAATAGTAATGGGGAAAGCGGACATCCTTGTCTTGTGCCTTTTCTTATCTTAAAATTCTCCATCCAGTCCCCATTCACAATCACTTTTGCCATTTGTTTGGAATATATTGTCTTAATCATATTTATAAACTTTTCACCAAAGTCCATGCACTTTAATTGTTGTAATATAAATTGCCAGTTTACATTATCAAATGCTTTCTGCGCATCTAAAAAAATCAACGCTATTTGTTTTTCAGAGTTCACTTCATAATACTCCAACGTATCTAAAATGATTCTCATGTTATTTTTAATTTGTCTTTTAGGTAGAAATCCATTTTGGTCTGGATGTATAAATTCATTTAAAAATCTTTTCAATCTTTCTGCTATTATTGAAGCAAATATTGTATAGTCTGCATTTAGTAATGATATTGGCCTGTAATTCTTTATCTGTGTTAAGTCCAAATCTTCTTTCAGAATTAAAGTAATGTTTGCTTCCATCCAAGTATTTGGTATCTTAGCTTCTAATAGTACTTCATTGTAGACCTCTAATATTGACTGGCTTAATGCATCTTGTAAATGTTTATAGACTTCTGCCGATAGCCCATCTGGTCCTGGTGATTTGTTATTCTTTTGTCTTTTAATCACCTCTATTAGTTCCATCATTGTTATTCTTTCATTTAACATAGTTTTCACCATTTCAGGTACTTTTGGTAGCTCAGCTTTTTCCAGATATTGCTTAATTTTTTCCTCTGACACTTTTTCTTGGTCATATAGTTTCTTGTAGAACTCCTGAATTATTTTCTTTTTACTCTCATTTTCATACTGTAAAGTTCCCTTCTCATCTTGCAATTTACTTATCAGTTTCTTCTCTTTCTCTTTTTTCAACTTATATGCTAACCATCTTCCTGGTTTATTGGCATTTTCAAAAAAGTTTTGTTTTGCTCTTTTAATTTGTTGTGCCAGTTCTTCTTTTTCCATTAGGTTTAGTTTATGTTTTATTATTTCCACTAGCTGATACCCGTGCTTCGCTACGAAACTATGTGATGGGGCTTGATAAATTGACACTTAAAGGTAGACAATTAATGAGTAGTTAAAAAAGGGACTGTATTATTTCGTTAGAGATGGTAAGCTAAGTTTCTGTTACAGATGACGACATTATTTGCATAGCATAGACTTTAAATTCATCCCTCAGATGAATTGCTCAGGACCTCCCTGTAAACAACATTCCTGGTTTTGCTCTCTGGCTGGAGGATGACCAGGCTGTCAGGTGAACTGACTCTGGAGCATGCCACATAGAACTGGCCATGGGAGAAACAGGCAGCTTCCCTTACTCATGTTTTCCTAATTGCATCTGTAAATCTTTTCCTCCATTTTTTGCCTCTTTTCCCTTTAAATGGTGTTACAAACAGTATTTGCTGTGTGAGTAAGAAGGAGACAGGAAGGATTCTGTGTGTGGCTTAGTTCAATTGTTCTGTAGTAAAGCTGCTTGCTGCTGTGAAAGCAAAAGCTAAACTGAAACTCCTCTGCTTGTGTTTTGCATTTGGATCAGATTTCTTTTCAGGTGGGGAGGGGGGAGTAGAACTCCTTAGCATCAGAGCTTGTTAATATTAATATAAAAAATACTCATGCTGCGATGGTCATTTTGAAAAATCCTTTCTTAGTGAGCACCTAGAAGCCAAGAGGAACATACGTGGCAAATTTCAAGTTTGTAGGCTTTACGGTTCTGGAGATTTCATGATTAATGTGTGAGTGGTTTTCACTTTTATATATAGAGATTCGATTTTTTAGGTTTCCCTTTTGCAGATCTTTTTGTAATTCTAATTCAAATCTTTTGTGTTCTTCTTCTAATGTCTTCTGGTATTGTTTCTATTTCTTATTTTTTCTGGCTATATAGGTTGTAGCTAACCCTCTGATGTATGCTTTAGCTGTATCCCATACATTTTGTAATGAGGTCTCTTCTTTTCTATTCTCTTTGGGAAAAAAGTCCATTTCTTTTTCTATTGTTTGTTTAAATTCTTTACCTTTTAGTATGGATTGATTCAATGTCCATCTCACCTTTTTCTTTCATCCCTTCCAGCTGACTTTTATTGGGTTGTGGTTAGCCCATATGTTTGTTTCTATCTCTATCTCTTGCACATTTGCTCTTAATTCCGGCGACATCCATATCATATCAATTCTGGACCATGATTGATGTCTATTTGAGTAAAAGGTATATTGGTTTTTCTCTGGGTTAGCTTCTCTCCATATATCTTGTATGCATGTTTCTTCTGCCATTTTGAAAAAGGTCCTAGGAAGAGTCTTCCTTACTTTTTTTACCTATTTTACTACTTCTGTAATCAAGTTTTATGTCTACAATTGCATTAAAGTCTCCTACCACGCAAATATTCTCATACGACATTTCAATTATCTTATGTAATTTCTTATAGAATTCTTCTTGTTTATTGTTTGGCGCATATATTGCTATCAGGAGTATCTGTTTTTGGTGCCTCTAACAGAGAGGAAAATTGCCAGAAAGGAGAAGGAGTTTACTAGGACAAGGCTGCCATGCAGAGGAAGGCAGAGATAGTCCTTGACTTATGACCACAATTGAGCCCAAAATGTTGGTTGCTAAGCAAGAGCATTTTTAAGTGAATTTCACCACATTTTACTCAATCCATGACATTTCCTGGCTCTAACAGTCATGTGCAAGCTAGGGAAGAACATCTGAAGGCATGTGTAATATTCTAATGTACAGAAGTTATGGTTAAATGTGTGGCAGAAAGTGGACTCTGGGTGTGTTTTTCCAGATGCAGTAAGTGAAGTTGAATGTGTAGTTTTAGAAGAGCTGTGTGTGTGTGTGTACATACACATACAGTATATATAGTAGATAATGTATCTTTTTGTGTGCCTGTGTGTAATATGTATGTACACATATGGCATATATACATAGGATTAAATAGTATATTTTGGATGTTCAGTAGTAGTAAATAGACAGGGAAATTGTATCTCTTTGAGGACTTTGAGGTGAAGAGAGGCCAGACACCCTAACCCTAACCCTTGATGTGAGTGATGTCAAGTTGGCCACGCCCACCCAGTCACATGACTGCCAAACCACTCCCACCCAGTCACATGACCACGAAACCACGCCCACTGTCACATGACCATCAAGCCATGCCTACAAAATAAGCCATGCCCACAGAACCAGTAGTAAAAAAAATGAGAACCCACCCCTGGCCTGCCAACAGCCCAATCATCATATCTGGGAGATCTTCTCCTTTTTCCTCTTCAATATTCTGAAATCTTAAGAACTAGGCAGCCTTCTCCATTTCCAACATTATCACTGTAACTTCTAATGCCTTGTTCTCTTGCATCAATCTTTGGTTTATTTCATCAACTTTTTTCTCAGCTTGTTCTGATTTCTCCTCCATTTTCTGGATCCTTTGTTCATTTTTTGTTATCATTTGTTGAAAGTTCCCTATTCTTTCATCCATGTTTTGTATTTTTTCCATCTCTCCGATATCAGTTTTCATCTTGTTGTGATTTTTTGTCATGGCCTCCTTTATAGACTGGAACATTGTTTGTATTTCTTTTTGGAATGTGTTCATTTTCTCTTGTTGTAACATGGTGTCTATTGATCTTTGATTTGATGGACTAGAGCAGGGGTGTCAAACTCAATTTCATTGAGGGCCACATCAGGATTGTGTTTGACCTCGGGGGGCCAGGGTGGGTGTGGCCAGCTTGATGTCACTCATGTCAGGGGCGCTTGTGGTGGCCCGAGTGCTCTGCCAGAGAAAACGGGCTCCCGAGCTCCGTTTTTGGCTGCGACAGCCTTCTGCAAACCTCTGCCAGTGAAAACGGAGCTCGGGAGGGCTCTCCTGAGCTCAGTTTTCACTGGCAGAGGCACTGTGGGCCGGTCCAGGGCATGCCCCACAGGCTGGATCTAAGCACCCCGTGTACCCCCCGGGCCTTGAGCTTGACACCCCTGGACTAGAGGGTGCCGATGATGGTGTGGATGATGCTTTCTTTCCTATTCTGGTTAAGTTTGGAACAGTTGTCATTTCAGCATCTAATATCAATTAATATTTTAAAAAGGAGAGGCAATCTATTTAATTTGTTAAAGTGGGGGGGAGAGACAATATCCAAAACAACCCACAAGCTCCATAATACCTCACGTGTCCAATAGGTTAAGAAACCAACCAAGAATCCAATTCTCTCAGTCAACAACCATTCCTCCAAGTCAGTTATATTTGTAATCCACAGGGTCAGTCCAAGAGCTCAGTCTAAACAGCAGTTATTTCTTTGTCTTCTATCAGTTAATATTTGTAATTTGTAATCCAGGAGGCCCACCAAATCCCCCAATATTCAATAATCCAGTAATTCAAAATGTCTAGCAGATCAAAAAGCCTTTTCGCTTAGTTTCAACACAACTCCTAGCTATTCCACTGCTTCAGTCTATCAAAAATATTTGTAATCCACAAAAGTTCAAAGAGTTTCAATGTGTTCACTATCTGTCTCCAAACACCAAGCAAAACAACTTTGCAGCTGTTATTTTGTCTCAGTCTTCTTATTATCTAAAACAGTCAGGATGTTATGCCTTCTTTCCACTTGTGTAATGTCTTTTCTGGCCGGTAGATGTCACCTTGGCCCTTTCTCTTCGCTTTTACAGCAAACTTGAAAAATCCAAAAGTTTGTTTCTCAAGCGTTTATCTGCTCAAAATAACAATAAAAAAGAAAATATTATCCATGTCTTATACGACTTTTATGTTATTAAAATAACCAGTCCAGTCTTTCCCTTTTTAAAATTTTTTACTTCCCATTAACATTTCTCTCTTTTGTTTTGGACCTGTCATTGGCTCCAAATCTCACTTGCAGCTATTCTTTGGGAGGTGGGAAAAACAATCCCTTCCTCCTTCTCTATAGAGTCCCACTTTTTTAAAAAAAAAAAACCTGCTTTTTGGGGGAAGTTAATTCCACGGTAGAAGTTAGAAAGCTCTAACCCAGATCAAATACACTGCTACAGAATCATCTCTTCATGCTTCCTTTGTCCCAGTTGTCACAGCCTCGGTCTGGCCATAATGGCCTTCCTGTCTTCCACCGGTCAGAAAGTTTCCTTCGGATCGAGCGAAGAGACTGTCACTACGTTCATTTTAATTTGTCAGCAGGACTCTTATTCTGAAATGACATTGTACACTGATATGAAGTTCTCATGTGATACCTGTACTGCGCATGTGTTACTCTTTTCTTTGTTCTCTTTGTTCTTCACCATGTAGACACAGACTTAGGTGTTCTTATTTTTGTTATGCAAATATATTACTTTTATTCTTTCCTGGACTCCGGTCTTATTCATGAGGATTGAGGGCAGGGAAACAAGATTCATGTCACCTCTAATTATTTATCTCCGCCACATGGTAGCAGCGGATGGTTATCTTTATTGCTCTGATGTTTTCCCGTTCGTCATTCTTAGATGTACCGGCCAGGTTTGTTAGCTAGATTTCTAAGTGACTGAGGAACGCTGATTAATCACTGCAAGAATGCCCAAAAAGAAGAAGAAAAAGAAACATCAAGAACTATCTCCTGAACGTTTCACACCTCCGGAATCTGAGAGTGGATGTCAAGAAGATTTAATAAGGTCAGTGTGTCCAAGCAGCACAATCACCCAAGCTTCTGAGGAAGCAGGGGGAGGCGGACAATCTGGCACGTTAGATGTACCGGCCAGGTTTGTTAGCTAGATTTCTAAGTGACTGAGGAACGCTGATTAATCACTGCAAGAATGCCCAAAAAGAAGAAGAAAAAGAAACATCAAGAACTATCTCCTGAACGTTTCACACCTCCGGAATCTGAGAGTGGATGTCAAGAAGAAGATTTAATAAGGTCAGTGTGTCCAAGCACAATCACCCAAAAGGCTTCTGAGGAATCCGGGGGAGTCGGACAATCTGGCACAGAGCTTGATATATCACGGGCAGCCCAGATATTCTTAAGTGAAAGTATTTCCCCTTTATTAATAGCACGAGATGAAGCTAGAAGCAGCTATTATGAGCAGATTAGTATTATGGAAGAGACGCTGCATAAGGCAAAGCAATATGTTTCTACACTGGAGCCAGTGAACAGGCGATATAGTGTTCCTCAAGAGGCATCCATGTTGCCTTCTTCTTCAGAGCCTAGGCCACTCCCCTTAGAGGATGTTGCGTCAGGCCGAGCAAAGGAGACAGGTATTGTTGCAACGCCATCTGGTGCCGAATATGCCAAAATACAGGAGGAATTACGTTCTCTGCAACATAGTTTCCGAGAAATGGCTCTCAAACAAACTAGCCTGCAAGCAGAGATAACTC
>QLTV01003791.1:449302-463547 GCA_003457575.1 Thermophis baileyi | reverse complement strand
CAAAACTTCAAAAACATAGAACCATTTTATCCAGTTTGTTGTTCAGCTAACCCAGAATGTGA
This sequence comes from Thermophis baileyi, assembly GCA_003457575.1. Classification (NCBI taxonomy): domain Eukaryota; kingdom Metazoa; phylum Chordata; class Lepidosauria; order Squamata; family Dipsadidae; genus Thermophis; species Thermophis baileyi. The sequence goes on along the minus strand of QLTV01003791.1, from coordinate 463,485 downwards.
CTTCGCTTCTGCAATTAAAAACCTCCTTCCGAGCAGCTTCCGAAGGCTTTTCAATTTAAAGCAGGAGTTTCCAAAGTTTGCAACATTAAGACTTGTGGACTTCAACTCCCAGAATTCCTCAGCCAACCATGCGGCTAAGTTTGGAGACTCCTGATTTAAAGTGACAGCATTTGTTTTTCTTCTTTGACAAGCAATCTCCCGGCTAGAAAATGAGTCCTGATTTTTTACTTCTAACACCTGCCTCTTTCTTTCTCTTTCTTTCTCCCTTCCCTTCCCTTCCCTTCCCTTCTCCCCTCCCTCCCCCACTCTCTCTTTCTTTCTTTCAGGGTAACTGGCAGGGGAAAAAGGCTTTAAAAAGTTTTTTAAAAAACCAGGAAGTTATCATGTCGGGGCGGGTGGGCAGAGCCTCGCGCTGCCATCGCTACTGGTTCTCCAAACCAGCTGCCGCAACCGCTACATACTCACCCAAACCGGGCCGAACCGGGAGGATTTCACCCCTGCTTTATACCCTAAATCAGCAAACGGGCGGCTCGCAGGCCGGATGTGTCATGCACAGGCCACGCCCACCCTGGCTCCGCAAAGGCAAAAAATGTCAGGATATATCATGATATGCCACGTGATATGATCGAGTTTGACACCCGTGCCCTAAATGGTCAAAAGCCCACATCCTTCTAGTTGAACCATCTTATAAATTATTTTAAGCTAGTTTTTACATGCTAATTTAAGCTAGTTTTACATGCTAGTTTAAGCTAGTTTAACATTTTGAGAAAAGTTGAAAATATGATGGATTTTAGGAAATGGAACTTCTTGAGCCATGATGTAAGCTTATCTCCCTCTTCGTATTTGGTTTGCTAATTCTTGAAAACTTTTCTGTTGCAGTGAACTTTTAATTTTATCTCTTTTGGCTTGTTTGCAATGTTTTAAATTGTTTGACTTTCTGGTGATTATCAAATTGATGCTTTTTTCTGCTGAAATTTATTTTCTATTTTAATAGGGTTTCCCCCCCCCCCCCAATATTCACCATTTATTATTACCTTTTAAATAAAACTAGGAGCTTTGGACATTCACATCTGAAGGATGCATAAAATATTATTCTTAACATAAATAAATAATAAATAGTATTTGCTTTAAAGCTACCACAGTACTTTTGTGTTAAGCATGTTTTTTTTCCCTATAAAATGCACTGCATGTCTTATTCTTTTGCTTTTTCTTATTCATAATATACATATTCAAGTAACTGAACAGTTGCTGTACAGCTTACTTAGTGATTCAGTATATTTGATAACAGGATGCATTTTGCTAGAGTATGGCACCTAGAATCATATTTTTCACCTCTGTGACCTAAGCAATCCAGAAACATATACAGATTCAATTTGAATCTGAAATGAATCATTCTGAAATACTTTTCTTTAGAGAATTGCATATTATCTCAAATAAAAATATTCCTATTTAGCTTCTGAATTTATTTAAGAATCATTTTATTATGAATTTAATGAAATTAGTTATTGTTCACAATACAGTATTTAAGCTCATTTGGATTTACTCTCCACTAGATATCAATAACATAATGCTTAACTAATAAATACTGTAGGGGGGAGGGGTTCAAGACTAAAATAGTCAGTCACCTGTGGTCATTCTAAAGTAATTATGGGATTTAGTAAAACATTAATAAAAATTTCTAAACTATGATAGCTGTCTTGGGGATCTTTTAGTAGATCATCAAGATAAACTGTGGATTAATTTATTTCTTATATTTTAGCAGCAGCAACAGTCACAAGAACAAATTACTGAATATGCCTAATATGGAGCAGTGAAGGGAATCTGTCCCTTTGAGAATCTTTAACTTTTCAAGTGTACTCTGTCAAAATCTACAAATTCTCTCAAACAAGAAGGGTAAGAAATATGTCTTTAATGTATCATTTTTTGAATCAAATTCCCAGAATTCTTTGTAACTGTACTTACCCAGAAAAATATAAAGTAAGATCTGAATTACAGATCTCTTTAATCTGAAGTCCTAATCTAGGAAAATAAAAACAGAGGGGAACTTTTTTCTCCAAATAGGAAAACTGTATCCACAAATTCAATTGTCATTTATTTTTCCTAGAAGTATGTATGTATGTACCATGTTTATTATTTTTACAAATAACTCAAAACAGCAAGCATACTGACTACTACTTCCTCCTCCTATTTTCCTCACAAAAACAAAATGAGGTAGGTTGGGCTGAAAAAAAGTGACTGATCCAAAGTCAACCAGCTGGTTTCATGCCTAAAATGCAAGTAGGACTCAGTGTCCTGATTTCTAGCTGGATACTTTACCAAATTGATTCTCATTAGCCTACTACAGAGCCCTACTACAGAGCAACTATAGAATTATTTCACTCTTTATTTTGCTACTAATTTTTTTTCTTACTATCTTACCTCAAAAAATGTGGACATTTATAGTGATCAATACCAATGGTATGCCATATCAATCATACCTGTTGTACATATTTAGGTGAGGGTGACATAGAGGTTGTACTCTGCCCAAACTGGCTGCATGGAATTTTAAAAAAAGCATGCCCCTCAAGACCCCCTCTCCCTCCAGGCCTAAATTAAACAAGGTGGCAAGTGATTATTCCTTGTAAGAAAACCAAGGAGACATTCTAATCATTGTGAGAATAAGTGAAGGCTACAACTATTCTATCTGGGCCAGGTCAAGTGTGTGTCCCCCCTTATGAGTTGGACCCTGAACTACTTGGGTCAGGTCCATGGTTGTCATGGAAGCCATGAACTCCTGAGCCGCCTCCGAGGATTCGCCAAGTGATGGCAAATTGAAGTCCCCCAGCACCATAAGCCTGGGGAACTCCACCGCCAGCCCGGCTACTGCCTCTAGTAGTGCAGGCAGGGCTGTTGTAACGCAGCTGGGAGGCAGGTACGCTAACAACAAGCCCAACTGAACCCCTGAGTCCAGCCTCAAGAGGAGAGACTCATGCCCAACAATCTCCGGGGCAGGGCTCCTACGAGGACAAAGACTTTTTCGGACAATGACTGCCACTCCACCCCCCCTTCCTTGGAGTCGCGGCTGATGCAAAACCTGAAACCCGTCCGGGCAAATCTCTGAGAGGGGAACACCCCCCTCTTGGCCCAGCCAGGTCTCAGTTATGCATGCCAAGTTAATTGAAGTTTTAGCACAAGTTAATTGAAGTATACATTTTATGTAGGGCCACTCTGCCTGTCCTGCCTGTAATTTACACATAATATAGTATAAAATTATCAGAAGTTGATTCCAGAGTAGGCTTCTGCTATGAGTCATGGCTGACTGAAGACATTTCCATCAACATTTCCTTGAATGAGCAGACCAACCCATAGAATGAAAAGTGGCGAGTCAACCGGTCCTCTCTGGAGAAGGAGAGAATGGGAGATTGCCCACAAGGCCTCTGAAGGGCAGCTCCTCCCAAGGAGATGTAAAACAGCAACATCTTGTGGCTCTGAGTGGCAGGAGCCAAGAGAGACGACATCTTTGTCCTCAGCGGCAGCAGAGTCTTTAATAAGGACACTAAGCCTTTTGTATGCACTTTCTTATTTTTTTTCTAGTTTAGTCTGTATTATGTTCTACTATGTTTATTAAAAACTTCAATAAAATTATTTTTAAAAAAGTTTATTCCACAGTAGAAAGCTGACAGCAATCATAAATCTATTAATTCATTGGCAGGTTGTTATATAAATTTCATTCTGTGACTCACTTGCAGAAATGTTTCTAATTTGAAAGTAAATGTTGTGGGTGCCTTGCCAGATGTTATTGACTACTATGCAATAACTGCCATTCCCAAGTGGACTCTAGAGACCAAATTTATGTTGTTAAGTGAGACATTTGTTCTGAGCTGGTTTCCTCCCATGAGGGGAGAACAGGCAAGCTCAGATGGGGGAAACAAACAGGCTCTGATAGGGGAAACAAACAGGCTCCACAAGCAGGCAAGCAGTTCTTTCTGTGCTTCTTCTTCTTTAGTTCTTCCACAAGTCTCCTTATGGGTTACCTGAAGTCTGCCGAAATCCCCAGGCTGCCCCTGGACTACTCCGAAGTTACTCGCGGGCAGGGGGGTCGCGGAGATACCACCGGCAACGTGGAGGACAGAATTTCTCCGCTGCTCCACTGCTCCCCACTGGCTCCAGCTTATAAAAGAAGCCAGATTTAGGTGGTGTTGGCAGAGAGCTTCTTCCCAGTTCTAAAACCAAGTTCTTGTGGCTCCCGGTGTTGTCTTCCCCAGCAAGAAAGGGGGGAGGGCTCTTTTTCCCAGCTTGCAAAAGAAGCCAGGTTTAGGTGGTATCGGCAGAGAGCTTCCTCCCAGTTCTACAACCAAGTCCTTGTGGCTCCGGTGTTGTCTTCCCCAGCAAGAAAGGGGGGAGTGCTCTTTTTCCCAGCTTGTAAAAGAAGCCAGGTTTAGGTGGTGTCGGCAGAGAGCTTCCTCCCAGTTCTAAAACCAGATTTCCCCACAATGTTATACATTAAGTCTTTTATCTCCCTGTGGTTCTTTATCAACATATCATAAGTACTTTGGAGCATCAACACCATTTCTTTTTGAAATCCACTCATCTCCCCCTGATGCAACATCTTGTCTTATTTTGATATGTCCAAATATTGCTCAATAGCCTGTCAGTAATCTGTCACCGCCCCAAAGTCTCAATTGTCTATGATCTCAGAAAGCCAGCTTAGAAATAGTTTGCTCAATCCTAGTGTTGCTCCTCAGGGGAATGCAATAGTTATAGTTCTTTGTGTCCCACAGTTAGTCAATTAGTTCCATTTAGGTAATCCAGGAAGATTTCCAAATGTCTCCTTAAATCCACTCTGTAAGTTCAGTCATAGATCCTGGCATTTAAAAGTCGCTTTCTTTAGATGTCTTCCATAATCTCACAGTTAAACCTCCAATAATCATGAAGTAGACAGATATAGAACAGTAGATAGCACAGCAGTCCTCCAGGTGTTATTTATTTCCACTCCCCCCCCCTTGTTTTATCAGTACTTCCCAAGATTATAGGAGTTTAGTATATATTCCATTCACCAGTAGATGGTGCCTTCAGCTTAAATTTCAACGTTGCACAAAATCTAAGAGATATTTATTTCAGTTTTTTGCAAATAGTCAATATTCAGACAAATAATTCCAGCATTTTAAAATGCCTTACCAAAATATTGCCAATAAAGTTTAAAAATCCAATCTTTCTATATTTTAAAGATTTTGCGCTCTCCCTTTAGTTCCTTTTCTTTTGGGTCTATATTTTTTCTCTCTGTAATTATTTGCCACTTTGACAAGCATTTCAAAGAGTCTCTTTTCCAGGGTTTATTTTCTTTGGGGTTAGGTTCTATGTTAAAAAAAAAAAAAGAATCACCTCACTCAGTTCCAATCACTGTTCATCTACACCACTCCAGCACATTCTTTGTTTCTTTGGCTGCCCCAGCTTCACGGCAGCCATAATGGCTGCCTCTCCTTTTTGTCATTGGATGGGAGGGAATCCCTGGGTCCAGCTGGAGAGCCGCCGCTCTCCGTGACCTGCAGGGTGCCCCTCCTTTCTTCATCACCCCTACAGGGTGACTTTAGCCCCTCGGGGGGCCCTCCAACAATGAGGATTCGGCACAAGTTCGCGGAGCCCCGCTCCTCGTGTCCGATCTCGCCGTGACGTCAAACCAGAAGCCCCTATCCATTGTTTTTAGTTCTGCTTGAGTCCAGTTCACTATTCCAGCTGTGTATCTAATGACTGGAATTGCCCAGATGTTGATTGCCTTGATGGTATTTCCTCCATTAAATTTGGACTTTAAGATCTTCACTCTTTTGATGTATTCACCTCTAATCTTTTTCTTGACTTCAGTGTGCTTGATATTGTCAGCTTGAAGAATACCCAAGTATTTGTAGTAATCATCTTCATCCAGATTCTTAATGTTATTTTCATGAGGCATCTTGATTCCTTCAATTTTCACTATTTTTCCTTGTTTGATAGTGAAGGTAGGATTTGTCCAATTCAAACTCCAGTGCAATATCTTGGCTGTATATATGGACACTGTTGAGCAGTGATTCTATTTCAAATGCTGCTTTTCTATACAGCTTCAGATTATCTATTGAAAGGAGGTGGGATAGCCTGACAGATGTTTTTGATGTTTGATAGCCATGACCTGAGTTATTCAGTATTGTTGACAGAAGAAACAGTGTAATGACAAATAGTAGGGGTGACAGTGAATCTCTTTGAAATATTCTTCTCTTGATATTAACCTCTCCCAGTCTCTTACCATTGACCTGCAGCTTGTCTTCCATTGTGCCATTGATCTTTGCACAAAGCTTCTGATGTTTGTACTGACTCCTGTTATTTCTAGGCACTTGATTACCCAGTTATATGGCAGACAGTTGAAAGCCTTTTTGTAGTCAATCCATGCTACATTCAGTTTGGTCTTCCTTCTCTTGCAGTTTTCCAAAATCATTCTGTCAATTAGGAGTTGATCTTTTATTCCTCTGCTATTGGGGCAGTTTCCTTTCTACTCAGGTGGAAAGAGATTGTTTTCAACTAGATGCTATTGGATTGCATCAGCTACCACACCAGTTAGCAATTTGAAAGTTGTTGGTAAGCAAGTAATTGGCCTGTAGTTGCCTGGTGCTGCCCCTTTTCCTGGATCTTTCATTATCAAGTAGGTTTTCCCAGATGTTAGCCACTCTTCAATTTCACCTCCTTGTAGTACACTGTGTGCACAATTATTAGGCAAGTTGTATTTTGGAAGATTGATTTTATTATTGAACAACTATGGTGCTCTCGGTCAATCCAAAATATTAATAAATCTCAAACCTGAATATTTAAGAAAGTAAAAGTGAGGTTTTGGCTTTCTTAGGAGAATATCTATGTGTGCACAATTATTGGGAAAATATTAGTGTGCAGAATTATTATGCAACAAAATGAAAAATGAAAATTTGCCCATCTCACTTGTTTGTTTGCATCTGTTAAGAATAATAAACAACTCAAAATGTACAAATAAATATTTCTGACATTTCAAAAAAAATCAGTGACCAGTATAGCCACCCTTCTTTTCAATAACAGTCATAAGCCTTCCATTCATGGAGTCTGTCAGTTTCTTGGTCTATTGATGATCAACTTTTTCTGCAGCAGCAACCACAGCCTCCCAGACACTGTTGAAGTTGAAGTGTTCAACTGTTGAGAGGTGTACTGTTTTCCTTCACCGTAAATCTCATGTTTAAGAAGGGCCCGCAGGTTCTCAATAGGGTTTAGGTCAGGTGAGAAAGGGGGCCATGTCATTATTCTTTATCTTTAAGGCCTTTACTGGCTAGCCATGCAGTGGAGTACTTTGATGCATGCGATGGAGCATTGTCCTGCATAAAAATCATGGTCTTCTTAAAAGATGCACACTTTTTCTTATACCACTGCTTGAAGAAAGTGTCTTCTAAAAACTGGCAGTAGGGAGTTGATTTTGAGTCCATCTTCAACCCGAAAAGGTCCAACTAGCTCATCTTTAATAATACCAGCCCATACCAGTACCCCATCTCCACCTTGCTGGCATCTGAGTCAAAGTGGAGCTCTGTGTTACTGATCCAGCCATGGGCCCATCCATCTGCTCTGTCAAGAGTCACTCTCATCTCATCAGTCCATAAAACCTTTGAAAAATCTGTCTTCAGATATTTCTTGGCCCAGTCTTGCCATTTCAACTTATGTGTCTTGTTCAGTGGTGGTCAGGTTTCACTTTCCTTACCTTGGCCATGTCTCTGATCACTGAACACCTTGCACTTCTGGGCACTCCAGGTAGGTTGCAGTTCTGAAATATGACAGCACTGGAGGATAATGAGTTCGTTGTAGCTTCACGTTTAATTCTTCTGAAATCTTTGGCAGTTAATGTGTGTCTTTTTTTCCTCAACACATTTCTTGCAACCCTATTGGCTATTTGCAACAAAACGTTTGATGGTTTTGTGATCACACCCCAATATCTTAGCAATTTCAAGAGTGCTGCATCCCTCTGAAAGACTTTTTACAATTTTTGAGTTTTCAGAGTCAGTTAAATCTCTTTTTTTGGCCCATTTTGCCTGAGGAAAAGAAGCTGCCTAATAATTATGCATACCTTGATATAAGGGTGTTGATCTCCTTAGGCCACACCCTCCCTCATTACACAAATACACATCACCTGATATGCTTATATCCACTAAGCATTCAAGTTTGGAGGTAGAAAATATGCATGAAAATGATATGATCAAAATACTCACTTGCCTAATAATTGTGCACCCAGTGTATGTTGTTAAGCTGCTTGGCAATGAGTAGGTATAGACCAGTTAGATAAGGGGTCAGCAACCTGTGGCTCCAGAGCCACATGTGGCTCTTTTATCCCTCTGCTGCGGCACCCTCCTTTCATCCCTCTGCTGTGGAGAGAAGCGGCTGGGGCTGATTCTCCAGCGCCTCATCTCTTTGTGGGTCTCTCAGGCTCTTCTTCTGGCCCTTGTTGGTGCTGGGCATACCTCAGTTGCTTGGGATGCATGACCTTCTCTCCGCCCTGAGACACTGGTCTCATCCGGCCGACGCCACTGCTGTTGGCGCCTCCATGGCCTGCCTGCTGTTCTTGCAGTGCCTTGTGCAGCACAGTGAAATTTAGCATGCTTCACAATGGGGAAGATGGGGTCTCCTCCTCCTCCTGGAGCCCATTATGGTGCAGAGCCACAATGCGACCCTGCCCCACTCGCCCCTTGCAACAGCAGTGGCGTACGCTGCGGCATGGGTCGTGTCAGTGTCTCGGGGCAGAGAGCAGGTCACATCTCCCCGAGTGACTGAGGCATGACCAGCACCAGCAAAGGCCGGAAGTAGCCACCCGCTGTTTCCTGCTGCAGTCTGTCAGGCAGTGAGACCCAGCTAGAGATGAGGTGCCGGAGAATCAGAATACGAGAGAGAAAGAGAGAGAGAGAGAGAGAGAGAGAGAGAGAGAGAGAGAGAGAGAGAGAGAGAGAGAGAGAGAGAGAGAGAGAGAGGTGAACAACACACCCAAGGCTGAGTGTGGCAAGAGGTGGCTGGGAGGGGAGGGGTGAGGCGGGGCTGGGCCAGGCAAATAATTTAACAACCAGTTCTCTGCCCTAATGACCGGCTGGGTAGGCATGGCTGGGGGGTGTCATGTGACTGGGTGGGAGTGAGTGACGTTGAGTTGGCCACGCCCACCCAGTCACACTGGTTGTTAAATTATTGCCTCCCGGTGTTTTCTTTTCTGTGGGAAACAGGTCCAAATGGCTCTGAGTGTTTAAGGTTGCAGACCCCTGAGTTAGAAGTTTCAACCAAAAACCATGCAGTTCATCTTCACCTGGTGCTGACCAATTCTTGATCTTCCTTGCTCTTTTCTCTACCATTTCTGTTGTTATTACTAATTCTTTCATTTCAACTTCTGTTTTATTCTTATCTACCTCATTTAACCAAGCTGCGTCCTTGTTGAATTTCTTTGGGTTATCCCATATCTGCGCCCAGAACTGCACTGTTTCTTCCTTGTCAGATACTGACTGATTCACTGCAGTTTCTCCATTGATAGATTGGTAGAAATGTTTCTGATTGGATTGAAATTGGAGGTTCTGCCTATAATTTGCAATTCAAGCTTTGTATCTATTGATCTTCTTGGCTGTAGTTGTTATTTGCTGCTTTATTATTTCCAGTGATTCCTTGATCTTCCTTGTTTCTAAGTTGTATTTCTTGATTAGGTGTTCTTTAATCTTCTTTTTCTTCAGCTTCTTTTCTTTCATCTGTTCTGGCTTGCTTGTGTCTGATCTCAACTTGCTGATCTTATTTTCCAGTCTAATCTTCCATTTTTGTGGTGCACTGTTTGGGTTTTTTTTTTTCTCTGTTGATTTTGCATCCCAGGTATTCAGTTATAATTGCAGCTGTGCTGTACATTAGTTGGTTTGTTTCTTGCAGTGAGTTGGTGCTTATACTTGATATTGCAGTATTTGCATCTTTTAATGCTTGTGCTAGCTGTTTCTTTGGAACAAGCTTCAATGCAGGCAGCCTTGTTCTGATGTTTTTGTGCTGTTCTAGATGCTCAGTTATTCTTCGTTTCAATTCTTTTACTTCTTTAGTTAGAGGGCTTGTTCTTCCTGAGGCAGAGGAGAGGGTGCCTGGTTTCCAAATGAAAACAACTGTATATCTCTGCTGGATTCCTCTACTGCCAACTCCCCCTGGTTTGCCTCTCCATTCTGAGTTACTTCTGGCAAGGCTTTGATTTCTTTGCCCAGGGTAAACCTTTGCAGTTCTTCCAATTCTGCTTCTGTGAATACTTTATTTCGTATTATAAATCCATGTTGATCTGTTAGCCTCTGTTCTGTTATTTCTGATTCTGGATGTTGTTCTTTCCAGAACTGGTGCATTCATTTCAAATATCCTCTTCTTGTTGGACTTGATCTATAATAACAGATCATTATTACTTTGTTTTCAATCATGTGTATTTGTGACGGGTAAACACCTTTTCTTCCAGTAGTTCTGTAGCTGCTGGCCCTGGTTGCTCAGCCAACAGTCCTGAGTCCTGTAGTCCATTTTTCACCAGATATCCAGGAACTCCAACATCTAGCATGGACCTTGTTAACCTGGGCAACATCCAAGCTGGTATGGCTTTCTGAAATTTACATCTCACCATATTTTTAATGGGAGAGACCCTCTTAGTTTGACTCCTTTGATGAGACTTGTCCAGTATGGTTGAACCTCTGACATAGCTCTCATCTTCCTCAGAGCACACAAGCCCCACAACCACATCAAGGTAGTGCCTCACCGGAGGATTATTATTATTAATTTAATCTTCAATTCACAGTCTGGGACTGCTAAAAACTTAACAGTTCTAACCAAGGACCTAACCAAGGACCTAAGAGCTAAGGTAGAGTCTGAGTATATAGGCAGTTCCAAGTAGGGTGTTTTTTTGCAAAGTCAGGATGTTCAGGTCTAATAAGTTCAAAATTTCCATGTATCTAGGCAGCCCTTTGGGTATTGCTCCAAGGTCTCCTATTACTATTGGTACAACCACTGATTTCTTCCTCCATAGTCGCTCAACTTCAATTTGAAAATCATGATATTTTGTTACTTTTTCTGTTTCTCTTCAATTTGTTCATTACCTGGCATTGTAATGTGGGAAGCCCCCCCCCCCCGAAGAATGAAATATTTTGAGGAATATTAAAAAGGCAGGATATTATATTTCCTCAAAGGGAGAAATGGAGAAACATGCTCTTAAAGACAGAAAGCAGCCCCCACTTTTTCTTAATAGCTCACAGCAGATGCCAGCACTTAAGGAGATATAGAGCTTATTGAAAGAAGAAGCCAACTATCTAGATGGCTATATTCATAAGCAAAGCAAATACTGCATGCAGAAATCCATTCAAGACAGGATATTTCAAAACTCCTTGGCAGAATGGTAGGATTAGAAAGCAGCCCCTCACCCAAGATCCAACACAGGACGAAAGCCATTAGCCACAATAGGAATTGCCCAACACCCTTTCAGAACACAAGCCCCTTCATTGCACCACCCCCAGAGCAGTCCAAACTTCAGAAACCTGGGAGCTCAGATTGTCACTACGTTCATTTTAATTTGTCAGCTGGACTTTATTTTGAAACGACACTGTATACTGATATGCAGTCATGTGATACCTGTACTGCGCATGTGTTAATCTTTCCTTTGTTCTTTTTGTTCTTCACCATGTAGACACAGACTTAGATGTTCTTATTTTTGTTTTGCAAATATAGTACTTTTATTCTTTCCTGGACTCCGGTCTTATTCTTGAGGATTGAGAGCATGGAAACAAGATTCATTTCACCTCTAATTTTTTTTCCCCGCAACACAGATAAACAATAAGCCAGAGGTTGACCAGATTAGTTCAGACAAACACCTAGGATTTGCATTTCCTCTTTTGCCTATAGAGCCATCTATGACCCCTACATAACCCTTACATGACCCCATAGGAATCTGACAACAGCCAATAGAATATTAAAGGACATGTTCTTGCACAGGAACAGGAAGCTCAAAAACAAAGCCCAAAGAACGTATAAAAACCCACCCACTCTCAAAGTCCAATTTGTCAGTTGCCCAGAATCACATGTGGTTGGTTCTGCTTCATCAATAAAGAGAACCTTTCTTTCCAATCAGCTCCCAGCCTCCATTTTGTTTCCAGTGCCTTTCTCCCGGCTTGGAATTGAACCAGGTGGATTTTCCTTCCAACAGCAATATCAATGAACCAGACTTTTTTCTTTTCCACAATAGTAATGTCAGGCGTGTTGTGGGCCAAATGTCTGTTTGGATCCGAAAATCCCACAGGATCTTGACTTGCTCATTTTCAAGAACTTTGTCAATTTGGTGTTCCCAGTAATGTTTGCTGCATTTGAATATTATTTTTATTATTATTTTTATTTCTATTTTTTAAACATGAAACAAACAAAAAAGGAAGCGAGGAAAAATGGAAAAAATAAAGGAATAGAACTGGGAAATGGAAGCATCATGAAAGCATTAGCAAAGGATGACAGCTACAAATACCTAGGCATATTGGAACTAGATAACATCTTGAATGGAAAAGTCAAAGAATCAACACAAAAGGAATACATCAGGAGGGTCCGCAAAATATTAAAATGAAAACTGAATGCTGAAAACATAATTAAAGCCATTAATACATAGGCAGTTCCACTGATACGCTATCCAGCTGGAATAATCAACTGGACTGTGGCTGAACTGGAAAACCTGGACCAGAAAACGCATAAACTTTTGAATATGTACCACGCTTTACATCCACGAAGTGACATTGACAGGTTGTACCTGCCAAGAAAAATAGGGGGCAGAGGGCTATTGCAAATCCATCAAACTGTAGAAGAAGAAAAACGAAGTGTGAATGATTATGTGAACCAAAGAACAGAAAAATAGCTGCAGGCTGTGAAAACTGAGCACATAGAAACAACAAAAACAAAGGCAGAATATAAGAAAAAACAGCTGGATGACAGATTAAATGGATGGAAAACCAAAGCTTTGCATGGACAGCACTTGAAAAACATTGAAGGAAAATGCGGTAACAACTTGACATGGGCATGGCTTAAGATGGGAACCATTAAGAAAGAAATGAAAGTTTTAATACTTGCTGCTCAATAACAAGCTCTACAGGACTTCTGGCTGACGTGTCGTGCCGGAGCGAGCTAGCCAACGGGACTCCGCTCGGTTCACCCGGCTTTTTGTGACATTGTGGCTGTGGCAGGCAAGGTTGGCTCTCCGCTTGAGCACCGGTGGAGAGGGGAAGTCTTGGAGCTTCGGGGGGAGAAAGGCAATCTTCTGAATGGAGCGAGAGACACCCTCAGAACAAGCACAAAAGAAATCAGTTGCCAAATGGCACCCGACCCGAAGACGCGAAAGTCAGCCTAAAAAGAAGGAAGCGGAGAAGAGACAGTGGGGAAGCGTATCGTGAAACAAAAGGAGAAGCAAAATTCCTCTTTATCGAAAGAATGAAAGGCAAAGCATGAAAGTGAAAGCTGATGTGGATTGAAGAAGCGGCGAATGTTAATCGGTGAAGAGAAGAGGCGGTGAAGCAAGTGTTGCGATTACATGAGGAAGTGATTGAAGGGACAGAGAAAGTGCTTGAAGGATCAAAGAGAGTAACTTCTTTTGGACTTTTGGACATTTTGGATTTTTTGGACTTTTTGAAAAATCAAAAGGAGGAGTAAAAGGAGTGGTGAAGTGGAGAGTGGAAGAAGAAAGAAAGGATTTGGTCGGGAGATGGAAGAACGGTTAAGGACAGAGTGACTGATAGAGAGAGAAAGTGACTGTGCAAAATTAGAACGACGACATCTTGAAGGCTTTGTGCTAAGTGATCTAAGAAATAAGATTGGAAAGGAAGACTTAGCCCAATGAAAAAAGAAGGTTGGAGACATATTCTAGATAGCAGCTTTTGAGCATTTGAATATTTTTGGCCTTTTTTTTTGTCTTTTCCTTCCTTAGCTCTTTTTATTTTTCTTACTTATCCTTTTTCTAATTGTTTCTAGTGGATATAGTTTTTCTAGTTTTCCTCTCACAATTTATTAGTATAACTGGGAATATTGGTACAACCCTTAGTATTATTGAAGTATTATATCTTACATAATCTTACAAAAATTGTTATATCATTAGGCTATTTTTTTTTTTTTTTTTTTTTTTTTTTTTCTTTAATAAACAAGATGTTTGACTTTTATGATTGATGTTTTTGTTT
>QLTV01003791.1:418536-449260 GCA_003457575.1 Thermophis baileyi | reverse complement strand
CCCAGCAGGAAAAAGATCAGTAGACAATATGTTAAGTGGAGATAAGGCAGGGACAACTGCAAACTTACAAGGATTACAAGTGTCTATGAATCAGATACAAGACATGGTCTTAAAAATGCAAGATATGATGACTAAAGGGTTTGCTGATGTCAAGAATGAAGTGAATGATGTCAAAATTGAATTGAATGAAGTTAAAAGCAATATGAATAAAATAGATGATAGGGTGGGTATGATACAAGTTGCATTATTAAAAAACGAACAACAAATAAAGGAAATTAAAGAGAGAACTGATATAACTGAAAAAAGGCTAGATGGAACGGATTCTAAGTTAGAAACAATAAACAAAAGCCTAGAAGAGGCCATTTCGCATCTCGAAATGGAAAGATCAACGTTTTATTTAAGGTTCCAGAATATCAAGGAAACAAAAGACGAAAACCTACCCAAGTTAATGGCTGAAATATTGGGATTGATATTAGACAAAAGTAAAGATGAAATTGTGAGAGAACTGGATGAAATTTACAGAATAAATACCAATTATGCTAGGAGGCATCGACACCCTAGAGAGATCCATGTAAGATTTCTTAGGAGGCAAATGAGAGATGAGATTCTGAATATGGTAAGAGGTGAATCGCTAACATATAAAGGTACAGAAATTCTTATATTAAGACAGATCTCCTGAAGGATAAGGGAGAAGAGAAGAAATTATAACTTCCTATCAGCAAAACTGATTAGAGATAGAATACTATTCAGATGGCTCATCCCGGAAGGGATGTTAGTAACATGGAGGGACAAAAAGTATAGAATTGACACAGTTGAGAAAGTGCAAGAATTTCAGAGTCTTACCTCAGTGGGGGAAGAAGAACTGGATAGTAAAGAAGAGTCGATAAGCAAAAGTCAAGAAGAGTTAATGACAGAAAACCAACAGGAGGAACAAGGTATAAGAGATAGAAAGGAAGTGGAAAGACATGAAAAAGAAGGAGCAAGGGCAAGGACACAGATTGAAACGCGATCAAAGGGATTATCCAAAACAGACAGCAAGTAAGGATTTAGAGGAACAAGAAATTAATGTATTATCAGTCAATATCAATGGATTAAACTCAGTAATAAAGAGAAAACGTGTATTGTTGTATTTGCAAAAACAAAATATGGATATAATATGTCTACAGGAGACACATATAAAAGAAAAATTTGAAAAGCTATTGGAATGTCCAAAATTAGGGAACCTGTATTGTGCATCAGCACAAGTGAAAAAAAAAGGAATTGCAATGTATGTAAAAAAACACCTAAATTCAAAATTAATATACTCGGACAAGGAGGGGAGGATTTTAAATGTTGAAATAGCTGTTGGTCAAAAACGAATTTTATTAGTAGGAATATATGCACCCAATCAAAAACAGAAAACTTTTTACTCCAAACTACATAAAAAAATAATTGAAATGAAATGGGAAAATATATGTATACTAGGGGACTTTAATGCAATAGTGGATAATAAAATCGATTACAAAAGTATAAATAGGAAAAGTATTAGAAGACAGCTTCCCACCACTTATTTGAATATGGTCAAAGAATTCGATATACAAGACACCTGGCGAAATTTAAATCTGCAGAAACAACAATACACATTTTACTCACACTCCCATAGATCCTGGTCTCGTATTGATATGGCATGGATGAACCCGGCATTAATAATGGATACTATCGAGATTTTACCTAACAAATGGGCCGACCACAACCCAGTAATAATAAAGGGGAAAGGGAAAAGAAGGAGAACAATCAGATGGACACTTAATCAAAATGTATTACAAGAAAAAGAATATATTGATATAATGGAGAGAGAATTAGGCTATTTTTTAAACAAAAATACTAAGGAACAAACATCTTCCCAAAATGTGTGGGATACGATGAAAGCATATTTGAGATGAATGACAATTGCTTATATTGCAAAGAAGAATAAGATAAAAAAAGAAAAATTGGAAACATTGAACCAGAAATTAAAAGAACAAGAATTATTAATGCAAAATGACCCACTTGATAGTAAACACAAAGAGACAAGGGATTTAATAAAACATAAGATAACATAAAGAGACAAGGGTTTTAATAAAACATAAAATTAATTTGGCTACTCAGGAAGAAATAGCACGCAATATTAAGAGGATGAAACAGAACTACTTTGAGCATGCAAATAAAACTGGGAGATGGTTGGCCCATAAATTAAGAAAGGAGAACTTGAATAAAATAATTCAACAGCTCAGAGATGAAGAGGGGAACCCACAACTTGGAATCGAAGAAAAGAAGATTATCCATAATTATTTCAAGACACTTTATGCACAGGACGAAATTAAAGAAGAAGATATTAAAACATATCTCGATAACCAAATATTGCCAATCTTGTCGGAGGAAGAACAAATGATGCTGAATAGGGAAATTACGTTAACAGAACTGAAAAAGGCCATACAAAACCAAAAAAACAATAAACCAGATGGGCTTCCAGCGGAAATATATAAAAAATTCCTAAACATTATGGAGGAGAAAATGTTAGAATTATATAATGAGGTACTAATTAAAACTAAAATGCCTAAATCGTGGGGGGAGGCGTATATAACCTTGATACCGAAAGATGACACTGATAGCTCTTTAATTAAAAATTATAGACCAATCTCCTTATTGAATTCAGATTATAAAATTTTTGTAACAATTTTGGCAGGAAGATTAAAAAAAATATTGAACAAAAAGATACATTCGGACCAAAACGGTTTTTTACCAAAAAGACAAATTCGGAATAATACAAGAATAATTATGAATGTCTTGGAATATTATGAAATTCATCCTGACAAACAATTGTGTTAAGGAAATGAGTATACACATCAGAATGTGGGGTTGCAGTGTGATACCAACAAACATAGATGAATGTTTTCAGTATACATTAGTAAACCCAATCACTTTATACATGATTCTGACAAATTGGCACTAATATTTGTTGATGCGCAAAAAGCCTTTAACAACCTGAATTGGGAATTTTTTATAACACAATTAAAATATACGCAATTCGGCGACAAATTTATCAAAACAATAGAACTAATATACTCCTCGCAAACCGCGAATATCTTGGTGAATGGTGACATGTCGGAAAAAATATATATTATGAAAGGTGTCAGGCAAGGGTGTCCACTCTCCCCCCTATTATTTATTTTTTCGTTAGAAGTTCTCCTAAACCAGGTTAGAATAAATCAACAGATCAGAGGATTGACAATTAAAAAGGAACAATATAAACTTCAAGCGTTCGCTGACGACATGGCATTTATTATTGAAGACCCCAAAAATTCAGCTCCAAAATTATTGCAAGAGATAGAAGAATTTGGTAAAGTAGCAGGCCTAAAAATTATAAAAATGAACGTACTACTGAAAATTCTTTATCTCTTTCAAACAGCTCCAATAAAGATCGGAATTAAATTTTATACTGAATTAGATAAAGCAATTCGGAAATTTATCTGGAATGGTAAAAAACCTAGGATTAAACAAAAATTATTGCAAGATAAAAGAAAACAAGGAGGGTTTGGGCTACCTGATTGGAAAACTTACCACCAGGTGGCGACAGCAACATGGATCAAAGATTAGATAACGCTTACAAATAAAACACTGCTAACCATAGAGGGGCATGATTTACAAACCGGTTGGCATAATTTTATTTGGAATGAAGCACACAAAAAACAGTTATTTTCAGAGGCACCATATCCGGGGAACGCTACTTGATGATTGGAAGGAAATCAAAAGGAAATTTTATATTAATATACCCAAATGGATATCTCCGATGGAACCCACAATCTACCCTAACCTTATGGATCTGAATAAAAAAGTCACCTACAAACAACTATTAGATGAACAAAATAATCTAAAATCAAGAGAAAATTTGGCAGCAATTGGAATAAACATAGATTGGTGGCCTTACTTTCAAATCCAAACTAAATACAAAAAAGATTTATTACAATTTGGCTTCCAAAATACCTATCAGGAGTTAGACAAAATATTATTGGGACCAGATGATAAAATGATTACAAAATTATATAATTGCCTATTAAATATTAAAATGGAAGAGGAGAGAGTAAAAGAAGTGATAGTGGTATGGGCGCAAAATTTTGGCTATTCAATTGAATTGGACCGTTGGGAAAAAATTTGGGATCAAAATTATAAATTAACTATGTCATCAGCATATAGAGAAAATGCCTATAAAATGTTCTATCGATGGCACCTCGCTCTGACAAGATTGGCAAAAATATCACCTAAATTGTCGGCAAAATGCTGGAAGTGCAAAAAACATTTGAGGACGTACTATCATATGTGGTGGACATGTCCAGAGGCCAGGATCTATTGGGGAAAAATTCAGAGATGGTTGACTGAGATTACTACACAAAAAATAGAATTAAAACCGGAAATCTTAGGGATCATGGATGAAAAAATGAATAAGAATAACCAATACCTTCCAATACATATTTTAACTGCGGCCAGAATTACCTATGCCCAAGTATGGAAAAAGGAAGAAGTCCCTACTAGCTCGATGATCATAACTAAAATATTAGAATGCGCAGAAATGAGCAGACTTACAATGCAAATAAAAGATAAAGAGGAAATGGAATTTTACAAAATCTGGACAAATTGGTATGACTGGTTGGAACGTAAAAGTAAAGTTAAGTAAGATAAAGATAGACAATAGAGAAGTTTATAGATGGTTGTAAAATAGGAGAAATTAAAATTAATGATTTACGTTAATGTGGAATATAGGTTAAAATATAAGAATAACTAGAGAAGTAAGCGATATGACGATACGTGGAACTGTAAAATGAATAACAATGTTTATTCGGTTTATTAGGTTTTGTGGTTTGTTTAGTTGGTTTGTTTGTTTGTAGATTTGTGTATATGTATTTATATGTATATTTGTATATGTGTTTTTTTTAAATCATTTAAAATAAAAACTATTTTTTTTAAAAAAAAACAAGCTCTACAAACTAATGCCATGAAAGCAAAGATACAAAAATCCACTGACAATCCAAACTGCCGACTTTGCAATGACAAAGTTGAAACTGTTTCACATTTAATATGTGAGTGCAGCAAAATCGGGCAAACTGATTACAAAGCTAGACATGACCAAGTTGCTACATTAAGCCACTGGTCATTATGTAAAAAATACGACTTACCTGTATCCGAAAAGTCATGAGAACATAAAGTGGCAAAAGTCATCGAAAATGAGAAAGTGAAGATCTTGTGGGACTTTCAAATACAGACGGATCATCATTTGGAACACAACACGGCAGATATCATAGTTGTCAAAAACTGAAGTGCACAATTTATTGATATCGCTGTACCAGGAGACATCAGAGTCGAAGAAAAAGAACTGGAAAAAATCACGAAACATTGCAACCCGGCCATTGAAACTATGCGATTATGGATGAAACATGTAACAGTGATACCCATTGTCATCGGGGCACTTGGTACCATGTCCAAGAATTTTACAAAATACATCAAGAAATTGCAGCTTCCTGCAATAACACCAGCAGAACTGCAAAAAACTGCGCTACTCGTACATTTTAAGAAGATACTTGGTTGATGCCTAGGATGCTGGCATCAACTAGTATCAACCATCAGCGCCAGTCATATTTGTGATTTTTATTTTTATTAATTATTATTTTACAAAAATGTGAAATCACAGCTGCCAGTTCTTTAGCTTGTGTTTGCCTTCATACACACTGAGTTCTTTCCACGAACCAGGAATGTCATATTGTATCTTTTTAACCACAGTTTATATTATTATGGTTCATTGCACAGTCAGCCAGATGTTTAGACTAGATTTAGCATTTTTATCCACCTATGGAGTCTTTCCCAAAGACATTGGATATTGTTGTTTGATAGTAATAGTAGTAGTAGTAATAGTATTACTTGTTTGGTAATTCTCAAGCCCCCATTTCTACTGCATTGCTTTTAGACCGCGTACAGAAGCGCTGATCTGCACAAATATTAACTTCCATTCTCCGTCTGCCTGACAGCACCTTTTTCCTTGGAGAGAAAAGGGGGCATTTTAGGCAAGCTCCGGGCAAAGTATTAAGGGCACCGGCTTCTGTGCGGCTTCACCTTGTTAATGGGCATGTGCAAAGCATTCGCACATGCCCATTTAGGCAAGAGATTGGGTAGTTTCTCCTCTCGCAACAGCAAGACCATTGAACCCACGTCGCACCGAAAGAGCGAGGCAGACAGAATCAGTGCGAAAAGAAGAAGGCGGGGGGAGCAGCAGGCAGACGAAGCAAGTGAGAGAAGCAAGTGAGAGGGAAGTAAGAGAGGGGAATTCGTGAAATTGCCGAGACGTTTCTGATCCCTGGCATTTAAACCGCCGAATCCTCACTATGCGTTGACAAAGAAGAGCAATCGCTTGAAACCAATGAAATACACAAAACTGTATCTCTGTGCTGCTTCGGTCGGGAAACAATGGGAGCCACGTTCGCTTGCGTGCGGATAAGTCCACCTCTCCCAAACGGGCTTCTTCGGGGACTGCTTCAAAGGTGAGACTCGAAAACTTTGCCATGCGTCAGGAATCGGTTGGTTGTTCGCTCCCCCTTTTTCCTTGGTGATCTTCCGTCACTGATGGGCAGCAGCTATTTCGTTTGGATGGGACATGCCGGCGGCGTTGATATGGATCTCACCTGAAGGAGGATCCGGTCGTTTTTTAAAGTAATAACAATTGCAGCCATCCTAGTTGCGGGATAGTTTCCTTACAACTGCAACCCCGAGCGAACAAGGAAGCTCCGATTAAGGGATTGGCCACCGGTAATTGACAGTCAGTAGCCGCTTCCAGCTAAGTTGCCCACACTGTGGGAGGGGAGGGGTTGTGTTATCTGGTTTAATATTAATCCGGTGCGACCCTCCAGATCCCAGTGCCGGAAATGAGCCTGGGAAGATGGGGCGAGAAGGCGCTCCTCCGCCTAGTCGCCCGTTCTGAGCCACCAGCCTCTCGTACAGATCAATAACTGTCATGAAAAAGCCGGCAAAGAAACTGCCCCTGAACTCCAGCGCAGCCTTAGTGGCGGCGGCGGCGGCAGCGGCGAGGGCTTTGAAACGGCAAATCTCTCTCACTTTCGGGGTAGTGGCTGAGGAAGGGGCGCGTCTCTTTCCTGGCCTCGAGTAGAGGCGTGGGTGGGGGAGGAAAGCCACCCATTCAGTTCTGCAGGTGTGTAGTCAGCCGTAGCCCCAGGGTCTCGGGAGCTCTGTTCTGTGCTTAACTGAGTTAGTCAGCAAGTGTGTCTACCGACAATCCCCCCCCCTTCTGTATTCCCCCATATCTTTCCTGGGTAAACAATCCTTACCCACCCACTTGGTTTGGCAGAAAGCGCTGCCACCATAAGAAGTGGAGAAAACAAATAGGTTTTGCCATCAATAAGATCTTGGCTTCCTCGCTGACCAACAACCCCCTCCCCCGATTTTTTATTTTATTTTATTTTATTTTTTGCTCCCGCCCTCCTCCCTTTCGGAATCTCTGTTGTTTTTTAAAGTCAGACAATGGGGCGCCGGGAAACTCCCTTCGGCAGCCTGGAGGGAGGCGAAGAGCTTTAGCACCCACCGCGCAGAAAGGGGGAGTGCGGGTTGCCTGCTCGGTCAATTTCAGCCCACAGGGGAAGCTCCCGCCTGCCTGGGCTCCCCGATGGTTTTGCCTGGGTTCTGGGAGAGCTTCAGATTCCGTCGTGCGCACCTCGCCCTCCTGAGCTGCTTCTGCACTAGAATGTTGCGGCAGGTCTTGCACAGAGGGCTGAGAACGTCTTTCGCCAGACTCGGCCACTTCGTTGCCAGCCACCCGGTCTTCTTTGCCTCTGCGCCCGTGCTTATCTCCATCTTGCTGGGGGCCAGTTTCAGCAAGTACCAGATCGAGGAGAGCGTGGAACACCTGCTGGCCCCCAAACACAGCCTGGCCAAGATCGAGAGGAACCTGGTCAATAGCCTCTTCCCGGTGAACCGGTCCAAGCACCGGCTGTATTCCGATCTGCAGACCCCAGGGAGATACGGCAGAGTCATCATCACATCCTTTGTCAAGGCGAACATGTTGGACCAACATCACACGGATCTGATCTTAAAGGTAAGGACCAGCCGTTCCTGATGAGTCACCCCTTTCTTCTCCACCCCGTTGCTGAAATCCTTTCTTTGCCTTCCTGCATGGATCCCTAAAAATGTGTAGAGGTAACTATCAATGGAATATCAGTCATGTATGTCTGTTCGAGTAGCTCTGATCTGCAGTTCATAGTTCTGCAACAGTTGGGTTAACTATGGGTTGCAGAGGAAAATACCTGTACAGATTCCTTCTTCTTTTCAGAGGTGATAAGGGGGGGGGGGGTTATGAATGAAAGAATGGCACTTTTCTCTCTCTCTCTCTCTCTCTGCCTCTTGTCCCTCCTGTACAAGCTGAGTTAGTGACAACCATTTTTGCTAATTTGGAGTTCAACCTAAACTTCAACATTGACACTTGTAGGTTACTCTTAACTTACTCAAGATAATCCTTTGATTACAATGGCTATACAAGTTAATTGAAAATTAAATACAGGAGCTGTTTTATTTCCAAAAGATTTCTTTCATAGCATCCTAATCACATCATTTTGAAAACTGCTACATGCTACTTTTACATACACAAGATTTGAAATCAGAAGAAATGATTGTTTATATAGTTTCTTTGTGTAGTTATTTACTGTGTAATGTAATGCAGGAAATTTTACTGAATTGTTCCTGAACTGTATAAAAGGTCCTGCCTATTGCAATATTTTTGTCAATATTGTCTATTGTTTTACAACTGTGGTATACTTCTCAGTACAGGTTTGAGATAAAAACATGAAAAAATGCATGGATGGAATGGAGATCAAGTTGACGAAAAGAAAGGAGAATGCATGGAGATCAAGTTGATGAAAAGAAATTAAGATTAGAGAGAGAGAGAGCGGAGAGAGAGAGATGGCTTTGAGCATCCACATTTACTTTTTAGCATTAAACAACATTTTGATAAGCTTTGATGACATACTGCAAAGTAATCACATTCATTGGACCTTTAGTATCTCTTGCAATGAGAAAATACATATTCAAAGAGTCCTGCCAGTTCCACTAAAAAAACACTTGCAATGGAATTCATGATATCAGCCTTTACAGATCTCTCTCTCTCTCTCTCTCTCTCTCTCTCTCTCTCTCTCTCTCTCTCTCTCTCTCACACACACACACACACACACACACACACACACACACAGAGAGAGAGAGAGAGAGAGAGAGAGAGAGAGAGAGAGAGAGAGAGAGAGAGAGAGACACTCTCATGTAGCAGTTATAACTAATGTCTTCACATGGAAAAAAATTGTCAACTAGGAAAACCCTCAGAAATATCAGTGCTTATATTTACTCTGAAATACATTGCAAACAGATGTCAGTAAAGATTGGTGAGATTTTTTTCTGGTGTGCTATCTCTAGAATTTCAGTTACAATTATAGCGATAAATAACTATATTTTCTCAAATAAACAAAATTGTAATAATACATTAATTATTGAAAAGAAAATTGATTAGTTGAAAATTGCATCATATTCAACATAATCTAAAATAGTTATTGTTAACTTCATAAGATAATAGTCAACTATGCACCATTATTATTTCAATACCATCAGCTCTTGAAATCATTGAAGCCATCAGGTACATTAAATGTTACCTCTTGTTCTGTAGTCTTAATTGTCTAAAAGCTTGCTTTAATTGCTCCTTTAGTAAATTAGTGCCATGTTCTATCAAATGTATGGCCTAAGTCTGAAAGACGCTGTAGGTTGGACTTAAGCAAGTAGAGACAGAAAAAAATGCAGTTCTTGATAGGTTGCAGCGAAATGATACGGATTGTGCAGTAAAAGAACATAGCAAAGAAAGATATAAACTAAAGTTATAATAACTAATGCTATTAATTGGAGAGTAAACCACATGGAACAAAGTAAAATTTACTTCCAAATAACAGGCATAGGATTCTGCTACATTTGTGAAAAAAGGTTCCTTTAGAAAAGATGGTCCAAATAGAAATTGATTTATAATATTAAGATTAAATATAGCTGTCCATTCTATATTTAATATATTTATATTTAGTATATATTCCAATATTCAGCAACCATTTCCCCCCTTTTTATCAATTCTCATGTCAAAAAAGCTGACATTGGCACCAATGTTGTAACCAAATATTTGAATGTATCTGAAATATCTCAATTGTAAGATGTGAAAATGATTTAGTTTACCAAAACCTGAAGTTACTAATGTCTTGCTTACCCCCCACCCCCCAGTATTTTAAATTTTAAAAGGAAAACTTCATCTCCCCACTTTTTAGAAGTCAAGCCATTGTGTTTTTATCTGATTGACAAATTGTGCTATTGGTCCAAAAGTTTTGATTCAGGTCAGTTTCCTGTTGATGGATGTTGCTCTTGGGACGTAAGAAAGAACTATTTTTGAAGTAATGAATCAGACTTGGCAGAAAGCGAAAATGCATGGAAACAGCAGCTAAACTATAAACTATTGAAAGCTTTCCCAGATCAAGGTGGATCTCCGATACTAATGTTATATCTGCTGCTTATTCTCCAGTGTTAAATAAAAGACCATGAAATCATGTGTAGGGCTATCATGAGCAGTTCTGGAATGCTGGCTGTTAATTTCTGACTTCATTTTAAATATTTCTAAGTATTTATTGCTAATTGTTTGAAAATGCAGGAGTGAAGAAATTCTTTTGCATTTATTTTGGTTTTGGGTCTAAGTTAATGTAATTAATTTTTTAAATCTTCATACAGCAATATAATATCGAGATACATTTTACACCTTCGCTTGAAGATATGGCAGCTGATTCCATTTTTTGTTAGGCAAAATGCTAAAAAAAAGGCACCAATTTTGGGGCAAATCTATCAAATTACCATTTCTCCTGACAGAGGGTGGTTCTAACAGTTATAACAATTGGGTTTTTTAATGAACGATCATATTTCTTATTACAGATGGTCCTTGACTTATGACTGTTTAACAATTTTTCAAAGTTTCAGAAAAAGTGACTTATGACCCTTCCTCGAAATTAACCCCCCTCACAGTCATGTGATTGTAATTCGGGCATTTGGCAACCAATTCACAATTACAGTGGTTGCAGCATCTTGCAGTCATGTGATTGCAATTTGCAACCTTCTGACAAGCAAAGTTGATTGGGGAAAACAGAATCACTTAATGACTGCATGATTCACTTAATAACCACAGTAAAAATGGTAGTAAAATCAATTCCAGTCACATAAATTTCATTCCCAATTGTGAACATAAGTCAGGGACTATATGTATGCATACTTACTCAGAGGTCTTGTGTTAAGTAGAATTTACTTCTTACTTATTAATAATGTGTGCTTAGTACAATAATATATTTATTTTAAAAATGGAATCTCAACAGAATTTCTGAGCAGTAGCTTCCCAATAGAACCGAACTGTTAGAATTCACTATTGTGTGACCAGGAAACTTTTTGCTGTTGTTGTTGTTAGAAACAACTATTGTATGGTCAATAAGGGTGAGGTGGCAATTTTGTTTGTTTCTTGTTTGAAATTCATTTTAGGGTATTAACTAGCTGAAGAATTAGCATCTTTCCTATAATCTAGCTTGGACAACAAAGGGAGCATAATTGCCCCAAACAAATAGCAATAGCACTTAGACTTATATACCGCTTCATAGTGCTTTACAGCCCTGTCTAAGCGGTTTACAGAGTCAGCATATTGCCCCCCAACAATCTGGGTCCTCATTTTATCCACCTCGGAAGGATGGAAGGCTGAGTCAACCTTGAGCTGGTGAGACTTGAACTGCCGAACTGCAGCTAGCAGTCAGCTGAAGTAGCCTGCAGTGCTGCACTCTAACCACTGCGCCACCTCGGCTCTATAAGAGAGATAATTTGACAACAGTACTTTGAAAGTAATCACCTTGTGTAACATCTATCTGTCTGTCTGTCTGTCCGTCCATATCTACCTACCTACCTACCTACCTACCTACCTACCTACCTACCTATCAATTTTATAATGTTTACTTCAGATTTGCTTCATTGTACCCTGCTTGGAATACTTTTTATTTTTCTGAAAAACAATTTGCATTTTTGATCAGCTATATCTGACTTTAAGAGGTTTGAAGGGGAGCAATTGACTTAGATGGTTTTTATTTTGTTTTCCATTGGATCTAAAAGCAAACAAATATTTTCTCCCATTTCTTCTTTTAAAGAAACCTAGATCGGGCTTGTTCTACCAGGTGGTCTTCAGATATGTTGAACTTCAATTCCCATAATTGACCTTCTAACATTAACAAGAATCACCTGCCATTAGAATCCCTCTGTTTGATTAGAAATCTTTATCAAAGGATGAAAGTAAACATATTGTCTGTGGGCAGTTTATTAAATCTGTTCAATTGATTATGCTGATTTTGGATCTTCTGTCAAAGGTTAAAACCAAAATTAGAACAAGAGCCCAATGATTATGGCAAGACTGAGCAGTTTAGTATCAAATACAGGGTAGATTCTTTATAACCTATGACAGTAAATTCACTTTTTAAAGCAGTGTTTTGTTTTCTTTTGCTTATTTACACACTTTTGTATTACTACCAAGATATTCAATCTAAATTCTCAACCTATAATCCTCAGAATACTACCCTGAGATCTGCTGCAGGATGCTGGTTCTGGTGTTAATGAATGGTGCTAGATATTCTGCTGCCCAGGAGATGAGAGCTGCATTCCACTCAAATCAAGGTGGACAGGGATTAAGTCAGTGAAGTTATTTTGGCACAAGAACAGCTAATTCCACAAGCACCTCTGGCAGTAAAAGTAAATCAATTGTTTTTGTCATTTCAAGATATTCATCTAAGATGATTGATTCCCTTGACCAACAATTATGGTTCATCTTTTCTTCCTCAGAGTAAGCTTTTTATACATAGAATTCATCTTTAATCCAAGGATTTGTTCATATTCATATTTATCACATATTTACTAGAACTGGATCCCAATCTACTTGCTAAAGGCCAGAAATTTTAGGGAAAACAACTTGGCAATATTTACTGTACTCTACTTCCTGTGTTTTTGGCAACATATACACGTTTCAGTTTCAAAAATATAGATATACAGAGTTATTAACCACCTGAATTTGAACATTTTTAGCAAAAAAAGAGACCCATTTTTCATGCACTCAAGTGGCTCTGGGTAACAGCCTTTGCTAGCATATAAATATATGATGCAAATCTTTTTTCACACTTAATTGACATGAATAAATTGCACTTCACCCATAGAGAGTTCACAATATAAAACAGATTTCTTGAAATATTATGTAGACAAGGAACATTTGCTGAGAGAAAAATTGCTAAAAAAATTTCTTGGGAATTGTACATCCTCTTCCTTTTCATTATTATTAGCATTAGTATTAAAATTTCCTGCTGTTCCTGAAGCCGGATCATGGACAGCATTTATACAACTGATTAACAAAAATAGTTTTCTGACTGTTCACAGGAACTTTTTTAAACGGTCAATATAAAACATGGAAGAGAATAAAATGGTACAATAGATACATTAAAATACTAACTTCATCTTAACAATTTAAATCATGTAAAGAAAATGTTAAAATCTTCATCAGATATGAAAAACCTTCTAAATTGTGTTCCCGGCACTCCACAATTGGATTCCAAAAACTAAAATTTCTCTGTTTAGTAGCCATTCACCTTTACTGAATTAATGGAAACATCCATAGAATAATTTGTGGATCTTAAGATTTGGATAAAATTTTGGATAAATTTGGACCTTAAGATTTGGTAAATGTCTACAGGAAGTGATAACCCTCAGATAACCTCAGATTTTTGTGAGTTAGGTGTCCATGTAAATATGATACATAAATAAATAAAATAATTCAGATAAGAATAGAAATTGGTGACTAGCAGATGTTACTAAACTACTCTTAGCAGCTGCAATCATGAGGGACTTTGGGAATTGTAGTTTTATCAACATCTCAGTGACAAGTTCCTCATCCTGCTAAGGTATAAAACGAAATTTTTTGTGACCAGGAATGCACTTTTTCTTATATATTTAGTAGCTACCGTGTTTCCCCGAAAATAACGGGTCTTATATTTTGGGGGGGCGGCTGCAAAATAAGCACTAGGGCTTATTTTTGGGAGGTGTCTTTTTTTTTACGTACAAGAGGCAGTGAGCACAGGGGCCAACGAGAGGGGGAGTGCTGCTACTGCCAGCCCTGCCCTCTCTGTCCCACCATCTGCTTGCAGCAGCCACAACAGACCAGACTCTCACCTGCCTGCTGGCCCTGCTGCTGCTGGGACACTTCTCGGCCATGGCAGGCACCGTACTGGCCATGGAGTGGCTGCCTGTGCTGCTGCTGGCCTCGTGTGGGCTCTTTGCCCTCCTGGCCATGCTGCTCTCAGCTGCCTGCTGGGATGCTCCTGCCTGGTGCGGGGTGAGTCGGCCCAGATCTACAACCTTTGGAGAAAAAGGCTAACCTGTACCACCCAACTGTGTGTGCGGGGGTGCGTGTGTGTGACTGGCATCAGAAAAGAAGCTCCAAGTGTCTGCCTCCTTTCATCCTGAGTTGGAAAAGTCACATGGTGAGGGACTGCCGGTCAGGTTGCTATGCAAACACCTTCACCAGCTTCTTCCTTTAAGTGGTAGTGCCACCCCAGTGCAGGAGCTGGCCCAAAAGCCCTGCCTTTGGCACACTCACACCAACATGCCCTGGCCGCCTTCGGCATCTACCTCACCTATGGCTGCTCTGCCACCGCCTCGTCTTTCACCCGGCCTGGCCCGCCGTTGGGGTTGGAAGTTTGATCGCACCCCGCAAGGGAGCCTCCACCCCTGGCATCTGCAAAAGCTGAGACAGAGCAGCTGGAGGAGATGGGGGAGGGGGAAAGAAGGGAAGGAGAAAGCGCAGACCTTCCTTGGCACAAAGCTTCACAATAAACACAGCATAAAAGAGCAGCCGCGCATATCGGCCAGTACAGTGTGCACCGTGGCCGAGAAGTATCCTAGGAGCAGCAGGGACAGCAGGCAGGGTGGGTGGAGGCTAGGGTGCAATGAGAGCTTGGCTGGCAGGCACCGCAAGAGCAGCAGCAGGGCAGCAGCCAGAGCTGAGGTCAGGCAGGGCAGCGGCAGGTTGCACAGCAGCTGCATGGACAACAAAGGTGCCACCGCCCATCAGCCTAGCTGAAGAGCAGCCCAGCCAGGGCACCACTGGCCCCCAGCAGCAGCAGGCCCAGCAGCCAGACCTCATGGCCAGTGATGGCGGTGGCTTCTGAAATCAATCTGGGGAAGAATGGATGGCTTCTTCCCTTTCAGCCCCTTCTGCAGTTGCTGAAAGAGCCAAGTGGCAATTGCTCGGGGAGAAAAGAAAGGTAAGGGGAGTGAAGAAATCTTCCTCCCCCCACAGGTTCCCCATGACATGGGCGACATCAGATGGCCACACCCACCACTGATGACGCTCTTAACTAGGGCTTATTTTTTTGGGTA
The DNA here is from genome assembly GCA_003457575.1 of Thermophis baileyi. NCBI lineage: Eukaryota > Metazoa > Chordata > Lepidosauria > Squamata > Dipsadidae > Thermophis > Thermophis baileyi. Next base: position 433,741 of record QLTV01003791.1, on the reverse strand, counting down.
GGACTTATATTGTGAGCAACATGAAAAATCAGGCTAGGTCTTATTTTCTGGGAAGGTCTTATTTTCAGGGAAACAGGGTTATGGCTATTAGGATGTCAGCAAATATGACAATATCATTGTGCCAACATAAGATTGACTTTTTTGCCTTTTCTCCTTGTCTTTTGAAGCAGTGCTTATTTTATTTGTTTCCCCCACTGAAAATTGTTGAATGCAGACGGTCCCAGGTCCAATCTTCAGTATCTTTGGACTTAGAAAAGTTTATTGAAACTCAAGAGTCTTTCAGTCAGTGGCAACTATACTGTGCTTAGTGACCAATAATATGACATAATGTAAAGCTCCAGGCAATGTAATTAATGGCCATGATCGATGAGGATAATGGATGGTTTGATTTTGTAACTAAACAAAATCAAAGTAGCAGATTGGAGAGTACTAACCAGTATAGCAAAACACTCTGAAATTATAGGATTATAAATTACTAGAACCATTATTTACACTGTGCTATAAAAGGACTACAAAAACCATCAAGCCCTGCATATCTATATTTATAAATATACAGTATCTATATTTAATGTATTGGAACATTTAATATATACTGTAGATTGTGCCACATTTGACAAGGGTCAACATGAAAGAGTATTGACAAACCTAAATGAATTTTGCGCATCGTCACAAGTCTAGGCTGTCACATTTAGGTAATACCATCATCATTGCTTACCAATAGCTATGAATTTTCAAATATTCACAACATACTCTCTGCTTATCCACACTTTTAAACATTTAAAGTAATTATTTAGTTGGTGATGCACCTAACAGGAGCGAATGTGGCCATCCAAAAATTGGGCAGTAATATCTACATATTCAGAACAATCCAGCTGTGTGTACCTTTCTAGTTTTAGTTTCGAAGGAGAGGATTAAAAACAAAATTGTAAACTTGTAAGAGTCCAAGATACAGGGATGTAGAAGTAAACTTAACAGATAAAAAGGAAGGGAAATGCACCTTTAACTTTCCACTTTCCAAATATACATTCACTCCACTAAAGCTGAAAATGTTCAGATTATGGACTACCAGTCATTAACCCTTTCACTCTGATATCATAGAAAGAAAAAGCCTCAGGAAGTAGCAGTGCGAAACAAGAAGTCCTTTTCATCTTTTTTTACTAAGACTTTTTTTTCTACACTACACATGTAAGTACATAGCTGAATAAAATACTATGCTTCATTTCCAAATTGTCTGTAATGTTGCAGTGAATTCTTTGGTTGTGGCAGTGGGGTGGATTTTTTTATTGTAGGTACTAGATAGCCATACAGAATCAGATTTGTGCAATGTCACTATTGCAGTAATCAGTGGATTTGTTGAAGTGTAACACACTCCCTCTAAAATCGAAGCAATCTATCTATGATATATTCTCATCTTCTTATTGGTCACTTTTTGCATTCAGGTGTTCACAAACTACCAGGGCAGAATCCGAAAAATGGATTTGTTTTGAAACAACCTCTTAAATTTTGCTTCTGGGACTTGTGCCATTGACATTTGCAACATTTTCCCCTTCAAAGCCCTGAGGAGATCATTTTTCTGTTTAATGAGAGAACCTAAAGTCTTCTGGTAACAATTCTCATATAATGACATGGCTCCAGGGGGCTCTGGCTTTGTGAAGAAAAATTTGTTCCATCATGAGAGTTTTTAACCCTGACCACATTGAGCATCCTCTTTAGTTCTTCTAAGTACAGGTTGCTCTTTGTCCTTGGCCTCAAAGTCAGTCTGTAAACAACTAGAGGGCAAAATTTATAGTTCCACAGGGCTGTCACAAGTGTCAGACTGTCATATCGGCAATGTTTTTCTATTCTTGTCAGATTACTCACTCTGCTGGAGCAAAATAAATCCAATACCCCTAATTTTATATGGTGATCTATTTATTGCCACATGTCTAATGACACACCATAATTTAGAATAACAATGTACCATATTTCTCTACAAAATGTTTTGCACAAAGGACTTCAAAGCAAAACAAAAATGAACATATTTAAATCTCAAATACAGGTAAGCTAAAAGAATGAGGACTGACAAGCTGTTTTTGAAATACAGAAAATATTGCCCATTCTACACTATTACTGAAATTACCATAGAATAGTTCTATATTCATCATTAATAGCAGCATTAATCATAAATGAGTCTTAATCCCAGAATTCTTAATTCTGTACTTTAAACGTGGGAATTAGGATATAGATTTAACTGTGGAATTAGTCTAGGACTGCAAGATTTGTGCTTCCTGTCCTCTGTTAGTTTCCAGATTTTTGGAAACACTTCGGTGGACCTTGTTTCTTCTTCTTCTCTACTCACTGAACCTTTGGAGCTGCTCAGTCACTGTCTTGGTGTTTTCAGAGAGAAAGCATAAAAAGAAACCTTTTCTTTGCTTTTCATTCTTGCTTCTTTATAGCCAGTTAGATAATAGTAAGATGAACAATACCTTTGATAAGCTGATGCTTTAATATTTGTAAAGTAGATGACCACATGAGCTAATTTACAGCTTCCCACAACTCTTTGCCACATATAAAGTGTTCCTGTTTTGCCTTTTATTAAAATATATAGTTTAGTGCTCTGAAATTCCATGGCACAGTTTTAATTAAGCTCCCAAACAACACTTAAGATTTTTTTTAAAATCTGACAGTTTTAGAGTCCAAAATAAATCCTGGATTTAATCCAGAAGAACCATAGTAATCTGCTTTGGGGACAAAGATACAGCTTGACATTACCATTGGAAATAAACTTTCTAGAGGAACAAAATTAGCATATTTAATAGGGGAAGTATTTATCCCAAAGGCACTCCTTTCCTATTTTAAACAGGTGTAACTACATGCAGATTATGCATACTGTTCCCTTGCCCAACCCAGAAGAACTGGTTCAGATAGCTCTTGCCCTCTGTATTCGGCCTTTTCTGTTCTGTGGCTTCAACCTTCAAAGCAAAGCAAGACCTCATCCTGAAGCCTTCTGGGCAGGGCTGCTGCTTCAATCTCTATCACCCCTCAGGGACATCTTTGTGCTGTTTGCTGCTGTTGATGATTCTAGCTCATCGGGTTTTTTTCCAACCAGGTTCTCTCTCAGTTCAGCATCCTTTCAGGCACAGATCCATTCCCAGTGTTGCCAACATTAACTAATTAACAGTACCAACTGTCAAAGTGACCATTTCTCATTTCAAATTCCTGGCCAGATATGTTCTTTTTAGGCTTCTAATTCCTAGTTCAAATGTTTGATCAATCCAAATGGTACTTACTCTCTCTAGTAAATTTTTAAGTTTCCTTTGCATTATCGATGAAAACAAGGTAAGGTTGTTATCTCATGAATAGTACAAGTATCAACTCTAAACTTCTATCCTGGTTATGTGTACTCATATCTGTTTTTTCTTAGGATTCTGCTGCAAGTGCAGAGGGCAGACATTTGATCCGAGAAATGACACAGTGTTTTAAGAAGTTGCAGACAGTGTCCTTCTTTTAATCTGAAGTGCTACAGAGCCCTATTATGCACAAATAAATATGCATGTTTTCTTTAGTGCCTGGGACTATACCAGTGGTGAAATCCAATTTTTTTTACTACCGGTTCTGTGGGCGTGGCTTGGTGGGCATGGTGTGGCTTGGTGGGCGTGGCTTGGTGGGCGTGGCAGGGGAAGGATACTGCAAAATCTCCATTCCCACCCCACTCCAGGGGAAGGATACTGCAAAATCCCCATTCCCTCCCCACTCCTGGGGGAAGGATATTGCAAAATCTCCATTCCCACCCCACTCTGGGGCCAGCCAGAGGTGGTATTTGCTGGTTCTCCAAACTACTCAAAATTTCCGCTACCGGTTCTCCGAATTACTCAAAATTTCCACTACCGTTTCTCCGAACTACTCAAAATTTCCACTACCTGTTCTCCAGAACCTGTCAGAACCTGCTGGATTTCACCCCTGGACTATACTGGAGTTTCTCTTCTTCAACTTGCCAGCCGTTGCATTAAGAATACCAAAAGAAACTCTTCTGTTAGCAATGTTGATTATTTGTAGGTATATCTCTCAGAATCTACCTCACTGCTAAGCAGAGTGGTGCCTGTGCCAGCCCAAGCAATTTACCACCAGTGAGACCATCATCCAGTAATGGGTTTCACTTACCTTTGCTACCGGTTCGGAGATGTGTGCTTGCACGCTGCGTCTGCGCATGCGTAGATCGTCCGTGATGACGTCCGGGCGGGTGGGCAGAGCCTCCTGCCACTGCTACCGGTTCGCCCGAACCAGGGCAAACCGGTAGCAACCCATCACTGCCGTCATCCATAATGAACAGTCTTTGCTACCTTCTCCATGCTATTGTTTGTTGTATTCTACTGCTCGATTCTACTGTGGTTTCAGGGGGTCTCAAGAAATCTCATACAATATGGTTATAGACCTAGAAAGTAAGTTTCTATGTAATATCCTTAAGCATATTCTATACTATAATTTATCCTTTTTTTTTTTTTGCAGGATCCAATCTGGGTGGGTCGCCAGTAACCAACCCAGATTGAATCCTGAAAATTATCCTGGGACACACATATTCGCCTATTTCTTTGTTCAGATCCTTCTCTCATTTTTTGCTGTGGCCAGCTGCATGATATATTATTACAAATTGATGATTGTCTTTATTTAAGCCTCTAGTGTACTAAATAAACAGATACAATGCCTTTTTATACAGAAGTATTTCATACATAAGATGGACATGATTTTGCATTTGAGGGCATTCAGGTAAAAAAATGTTTTGTGAGAAATGGGAAAATTTTGTGCGCAAAAGGAAATGGGGATAAAGTATTTAGACCACAACATGTTCAGGTTCCTGATAATAGAATAGAATAGAATAGAATAGAATAGAATAGAATAGAATAGAATAGAATAGAATAGAATAGAATAGAATGGAATGGAATGGAATAGAATAGAATAGAATAGAATAGAATAGAATTTTTTATTGGCCAAGTGTGATTGGACACACAAGGAATTTGTCTTGGTGCATATGCTCTCAGTGTGCATAAAAGAAAAGATACATTCTTCAGGAATCATATGGTACAACACTTAATGATCATCATAGGGTATAAATAAGCAATCAAATCACATTAGGAAACAGTCAATATAAATCATAAGGATACAAACAACAAAGTTACAGTCATGCAGTCATAAGTGGGAGGAGATGGGTGATAGGAACGATGAGAAGATTTTTTTTTATAAAAAGTTTTTTATTTTTTATGTCTCCTACAAATACACAAATATACAATCTCTTAACCATTAATAAACATTTACCTTATCTTCCCTAAAATTGATACATAAAATATATGATTGGCGTTGCTCTTTTACCATTCCATATATTCCACAACAACCCTTCCCCTCCTTCTCTCCCCTCTTTCCCCTTCTCTCCCTTCTTCTCTCCTTTCCACTTTCTTCTTTCCTCCTCTCCTTCTCCTTCTCTACTTCTCCTTCCCTTCCCCCACTCCTCCCCTCTACCTTCCTTCCCACCCTCTCTCCTACTCTTATTTCCCCTCCCTTTCTTCCTCTCCTTTTCCCTTTCTTCTTTCCCCTCTCTCTCCTTTCCTCTCTTTTCCCCTCCTTTCCTTTCTTATCCTTCTTCTCCACTCTCCATTTCCTCCTTTCGTTGTTGTTTTTGCTTGTTTTCAACTCAGTATAGTTTTAGGATGGCCTTCGAGCAACACCAATTCTCCATTTACATACATCTCCAATTCTTTTTCTATTACACATATTTCATCATTAATGTATATTTGTCTAATAACACTTTTATTTCCTCTTCCTTTACCCCTTTTCATTCACCAGTGTGTCATTTGAGTTTCTATTCCCTTTTTGTCTTTTCTCTCATTTACTCTTTATCCTATCCAATTTATTAATCTCTATTCTTTTATTCATATTCCTTTCCTAACCAATCATGAACATTCTTTGTTGTGCTTTTTTGATGACATTTTTGATGTTAGGTGACCATATTAGGTCTTGAGATATGATAGAACCTAGAAATTTGAAGATCTCTACTGTAGATACTGTGTTGTCTAGTATTGTAAGAGGTGGCAGTATGGGAGGGTTTCTCCTAAAGTCTACCACCATTTCTACGGTTTTGAGTGTGTTCAGTTCCAGGTTGTTCCGGTCGCACCACGAGGCTAGTTGTTCAACCTCCCGTCTGTATGCGGATTCATCATTGTCTCGAATGAGACCGATCACTGTTGTGTCATCTGCGAACTTCAGTAGTTTAACAGATGGATCGTTAGAGATGCAGTCATTGGTATATAGAGAGAAGAGAAGTGGAGAGAGCACACAGCCTTGGGGTGGCCCTGTGCTAATTGTACAGGTATCTGATGTGATTCTGCTTAGCTTCACTGCTGCTTCCTGTCTGTTAGGAAGCTTATGATCCACTTACAAGTGTGTTCAGGTACCGCTACCTGGTTTAGCTTAGAAGAATGTCTGGAATGATGGTATTGAATGCTAAACTAAAGTCTACAAAGAGGACCCTTGCGTAGGTCTTTGGAGATTCAAGATGTTGTAGGATGTAGTGCAGATTGCTTTTCATTCTGTCCTAAAACTCTTCACAGACACTCAGCAAACAGTTTTCTTCCCCTCAGTGCTTTGTTTTTCATCTATCTTCTCCCTGCTAAGACTTTGTTTTCCCAACTGATTGTAACTGATGATTTGGCTTTACCACTGACAAAAACAGAGCCTTTTTCATTGGCTCTGTTCCTGAAAGAAGTCTTTGGTATGTCTCCCTCTTTCCTTCCATCCTTCCTAAACAAGATTTAAACCTTTTCCATATTATAAATTAGGAATGTATAGAACGCTATAAATCAATCTGCTTTGCAGTCTTTACAGTGTTTATTAGGGAGCATTCTGCACTGATATATCCATTCCATATTTTGTAATTTCCCCAATATAGACAGTTATTATATAAACATAGTTTACACAAGGGAAATTTATGTAATAGAGAACAGAAACAATACAATGTGCAGTGGAGTAAAAGTCCTTTCTAGCCTGGGTCTATTATTGTAGTCCTACTCTTGCCGTTCATTTCTCAGGGGTCATTGTTTCATTCTCGAGCTTGTCATTCAGTAGCAGGGGTATCATCCAAAGTTTAACCTGCCCAGGTTCTCCCTAAGGACCATCATTCCAGAATTGGGCCTATCATTCTAACGCAAAGGATCATCATTTCAGGTCTAGGCCTATTGATTCCTCAGTAGCCATGGGATAAGAGAATGGACTGACAAAGTCAGAAACCCATAGACTAGGAAAACGAAATAGCAAATGACTTTGAAGGATAAACAGCACACTTTAAAACTAGATATGTTTCAATTATTATACCATACCTATCAGTTACATTAGTATTAATTTATCATATTCGTAGTAATTTCTTTTAAACTCAGTTATTTTGTATTCACTATTGTATTTAAATCCTTTTGTATTTAAGGAATTCCTTGGTACCATTTTCTTACAAACACCAAAAGGCTAAAGTATTATTATAATGTTTTCCATTGCTACATAGAATACAGGAAACTAGTTTCATTGGTCAAGGCCCTGTTTACCTCCCACTGGTCCATTGCCTATTTACCTCACAATTTGCAATGGACCATTTCTTGATGAACTGGTCATTCTGAAAAGGCATTGCTGAATATATCCAGGTTGACCATTTAAAAGGGAAATGTCCTCTGCATTTGGTTCAAAGATGATAACACATAGCAAATACCTTTAAAAATGTATTTATTTGTGGGGCATATAAACAATTGAGTCTGAACAATACAAAACTCCCCAGTATATAATTGAGGTTAAAAGACAAATCAGATTAAAAGCAGCACTATATGCTATAATCATATAAAACTGGAGTCAAAACAGTAAAAACCAACCCATCATCCAGAAAAATAGTCATTGCAATGCAGCCTCCCTCCCCAACCTACTGAAACCACCAGGCTTTCACCAATTTTCTTAAGACCAAGTCACTTATCAGAGGAATGCTATTCCAGATGAAGAGAAAGTACCATGCTGGCATGGCCCTGAAGATGGTAATCTCTGATCAATGGGCACATAGTGTGCTTATTAACTTTATTGGGCAAGAAGATGGTCTATAGATACTTGGTAGTCCATAGTGAAGGTAGTCTGTAGTGAGCCATGATGAGCTTTAAAGATGACAACCAGCACCTTGCATTGCACCCAGTAGCCAATTGGCAGTTCTTGAACTGAAAATCATGATTGTCTTAAACTACAGCCATAACTACTTTAGCCGTTGTAGACCAGCTGTGGCTTCCAAGTGCTTTTCAGTTATAGCCCCATTAGCAGCACATTGCACTAATCCAAATGAGAATGATTCTACCATGTACAGATTATTCCTTTTTAACAGTGAAGTGAAAACCAGCATTTAGATAAGAATGAAGGGAGCCTCACAGAAATAACTTCATCGATATCAGGTGGTCTGAGAAATCAACAAAGTTTGTGAATGGAGCAGATTGCAAACTTATTAATGTTCTTATAGTGGCATTTTCCATAGCAGGACCTCAGCACTTAATTGCTAGGGCCTATATTTTTAGGAATTCTGTTCTGGGATTTCAAACAGCAGTGGCCCATCTGGTGGAGGACAAAGGGCCTGGAGCAACCCATCCAACAAAGGGAATCAATGGCTGTAAGAAATTGGTGGTGACAGAATCAGGGGTTGGGGGAGAAACGCAGCAGCAGAATCAGTGTAGGTGTAAGGTCCGGCCTCTCCCCCTTATTCAAGAAAGTAAAAACTCTTGAAACTTGGCATTTCAAAAGGAACCTTTTATTGAACAGGGGTGATAGCAGGACGAAATAAAAGCAGGCTCTGAGATCCCTCAGACAATACAAGTAGAATAAAAGGAATTGGGAACCCCTCCCAACAGTTATTGTACCAGCTGCTCTGAGAACGCAATAAGGGGAGTTTCTCAGGGTCATCTTCTGCCGGCTTTCAGGCGATGCAGCCCACATGGCCCTCCCTCCCTTACATTCCCCAAAAGGCGTGAAAAACCCAGGGCACCTAAGCGCCAGGCAAAAAGGTTATAAATCAATAGCATGCAGGATATAAGTTACATGGAAGAAAGCAATAAAGTAAAGAATGCAAGCAAGGGTCCCCCCTTCCCCTGAAGAATGGCAGATTCATGGATCTGACATATTGCCCTCCTTAGAAAAAAGGAAAATCCACATGGAAAGACACAAGGAAAACACGTTATAACACAGATATTCAGGCTGGTTTGTTGGGATATTTCTGGAGGAATTTCCTTAACAGTGTAGGGGCTTTTACATGCTTCTTTGCAACCTATTCGTTTTGAGAGGATGGCAAGTGTTTCCATGCTACCAAGTACTTTGTAGATCCATGATTTTTTTTAAATATAAATTTTTATTTAATAAACATTAAAACATTGGACATAGTGCGACCTTCCTGGCTTTGTCATTTCCATACATATTGTAACATAACAACCAATACAATTCCTACTTATCGTACATTGCTACTTTGATATTATAAACATATCCCTTTGTCTAAGTATTGCCCAGTTTCAGTTCTACAAATCCTCAATATTTTCTGTTCCTAATCCTTTTCCTCATTTCCAACCATTGGTACATTTTGTTCTAAATTTCATGATATTCTGTCTCACCTTTATTTTTAAGTTCTAGTGTCAGTCTATCCATTTCTGCACAGACCAATATTTTCTATATTATCTCTTCTTCAGAGGGGATATCTCTATTTTTCCAATTTTGCGCATAAACCAATCTTGCTGTATAACGTGCAGCATTAAATATATCAATCCTTTACTATATTTCTCTTTTATAATTCCTAATAGGAATAGTTCTGGTTTCAAGTCTATGTTTGTAGGTATGCCCACCACTCCAATTCTACTCCTTCTTCTTGTAATTCTTTTCTAGATTTTAATTCCCCTCTTTCATTTAATATATCCTTATATGTAACTACTTTCCCCAAATTAATGAAATTTGGGTGTACCAACACCTCCAACGTAGAGACGCAGGCCGGAATTTCCATATAATTCTGTTGTTTAACTTTTGTCCAGACCTCAAGGAGAGCTCGTCTGACATGGTGCCTTTGGAAGTACTGGTGAGCCCTATGTCTACCATCCCACAAAAATGCATGCCATCCTATTTGCATATCAACTGTGTAGATCTAACTGTGTAGATCCATGATGAGTGTGAGAATCAAGGATTTCCTTCATCTCAAAATGTTGTTCTCTTTCCACCATAAGGGGAACTGGAGGTGTGGGTATAGGAGGTCTAATTGTGGAGGTTATTTCAGGTTTGAACAATCTACAGTGAAACACGGGATGGACTTGTCTAAGTGTTTTAGGGAGGAGTAGTTCCACTGTGACAGGGTTTATGACCCTGGTGATGGGAAAAGGTCCTATGAATTTTGGACCCAGTTTCTTAGACGGTTGTAGTGACTGCAGGAATTTTGTAGATAAATAGACTCTGTCTCCGACTTTGAATGGTTTAGGCTCTGCCCTCTTCTTGTCTGCTTGAGCTTTAAATGCTGCTCTAGCTTCCTGCAAAGCTAGCCTAACAACTGGCCATGTGGTTTGCAAATTATGTATCCACTCCTAACGGAGGGGATGTTGGGTTCCTCTGTGGGTAGTTCTGGCATAGGAGTGAATTCCTGGCCAGTGGCTACTTGGAAAGGGGTAAATCCTGTGCTGGTGTGCACTGAGTTATTATATGCCACCTCAGCAAAAGGTAATAAGTCGGTCCAGTTATCCTGTTGGTAATTAATAAAGCATCTTAAATATTGTTCTAGCACCCCGTTCACGCATTCAACCCCCCCCCATTCGTTTGAGGGTGGTGGGAGGAGTTTAAGGCTTGGGCAGTGCTAGTAGGGCCAAGAATACCCTCCAGAATTTTGAAGTAAATTGGACCCCCCAATCGGAAATAATTCTTTGGGGAGCTCCATGGAGGCAGTAAATGTATATGAGGAACAATTTTGCCAGTGTTTTGGCTGTTGGGATTTTTTGGCAAGGGATAAAATGAACCTGCTTGGAGAAAAGGTCAGTTACCATCCAAATAACTGTATTTCCCGTGCTTTCTGGCAGTTCTACAATAAAATCCATAGAGATCTCTCTCCAGGGTGCTGAAGGCTCAGCCACAGTTTGTAAAAGTCTGGGGGATTTTTCCCTGCCTTCTTTTGGCTGCAGCACAAACAGGGCAGCTGGCAACATAGCTTTCTATGTCCTTTTTAAGCAACCAAAATTGTCTCTTAAGGAGGTTCAGAGTCTTTACAAAACCAAAGTGCCCTACCAACCTGGAGTCATGGCATCTTTTCATCAGGTCCAGTCTTTGACTGGCAGGCACATACAGTTTTCCTCCCACCCAAGCTAAATTGTCTTTAATTAAGTAGTTATTTTTGTGGGCTTTGAACCACTCGTCTTTTCTAAGGCTTGCTTAAAAGCTTGGGTGGTGGCATTATCGGTGGGCAGATTCTGTTTGGCTTGTGCCCTTGTGATTACTTTAGCTGCCAACTGGGTGTCTTGGAGTAAAGGTTTGATTATTTCGGCTTTGGCGCTATTGTATTGGGGCTTCCTCGATAGTGCATCTGCAAGAAAGTTATTTCCCCCTGGGAGGTATTTAAATGTGAAATCAAACTGCTTGAAGTATTGTGCCCAGTGTACTTGCTTGGGGGAAAGCTTCCGTGGGGTCTTAAGGGCCTCCAGATTTTTGTGATCAGTCCAGACCTCAAAGGGGATTTTATTTCCTTCCAAGAAATGTCTCCAAGTGAGGAGTGCCCAGCAAACTGCAAATGCCTTTCTCCCAAATAGCCCATCTCTATTCCGTTTCAGTTATTTTTTTGGAAGTATAGGCACATGGCTGTAGCTGGTCATATTTATTCTTTTGGAGCAAGATGGCCCTGACTGCTACGTTGCTGGCGTCCGCTTGTATGACGAAAGGTTTATCTGGGTCTGGGTGTTTTTTAACACCGGCTCAGCTGAGAACAGCTGTTTGAGTTTTTCGAAAGCCGCTTGGCATTCCATTGTCCAATTTAATGGCTATTTAGGTTTTGGTTTGTCCTCCCCTTTTATTTTTAGCAAGTTGGTTATGGGGAGGGCGATTTTTGCAAATGCTGGAATAAATTGGCGGTAAAAGTTTGCAAATCCCAAGAAGCTTTGTAATTGTTTGCGTGTGTGGGGTGGTTCCCAATCGATCACAGCTTGTACTTTATGTGGGTCCATCTCTATCCCTTTGTGGGATATCCGGTACCCTAGGTAATTATTTTTTCCTGGTGGAATTCACATTTGGAAAGCTTTGCGTAGAGTTTTGCGGATTGGAGCTTGTTTAAGACAGCTCAGACTAATTTTACGTGCTCCGCTTTGGTTTCTGTGTATATTAAAATGTCATTAAGGTAAACTAAGACTCCTCTGTATAAATGCTCATGCAGTACTTTGTTTATCAGTTGCATAAAAACAGCAGGGGCTCCTTGTAATCCAAATGGGAGTATGTTAAATTGGTAGCAGCCCAGTGGGGTATTGAATGCAGTCTTCCATTCATCCCTTTCCCTTATTCTGATGCGGTAATACGCCTCCCTTAAGTCCAGTATAGAAAAGATTTTTCTCTTAGAGAGGTGTGCCAGCATGTCCTTCATAAGGGGGAGGGGATATACATTTTCTACGCTCACATTGTTGAGGTTTCTATAGTTCATGCAGAGGTGCAAAGTGCCATCTTTTTTCTTGCGAAATAGTACCAGGGCTGCGATTTTTGGTCGGGTAGCTTCAATAAATCCCCTCGCTAAGTTTTTGTCAATGAACGCTCTTAGCTCATCAAGTTCTTGGGGGGTGGGACATGCTATACATTTTTGGCTTTGGGAGTTTAGCCCCTGGTAGAATTTCGATGGCACAGTCTGTAGCATGGTGTGGGGGGAGTTCGTCGGACCCTTCCTCGCTGAAGACTTCTGCTAGATCCCTATATTCCTTTGGGATACCATGGGCTGGCATGGTCCAGCCAGGCATTGCAGTTTCTTTACTCCCCCCCTTTCAGGTTTCTGCTCTTGTTCATCTGCAAAAGTCACGTGTCCTTGGAATCTCATGGTTCCCTGCTTCCAGTTTATTTTAGGGTTCCATTTCCTCAACCACGCAAGCCCCAGGACTAGTGGGTTAGGGTTAGGGTTCTCATCAGTACTCCCAACGAAAGGTCACACCCATTGAGGGGGAAAAGAATTCTGTAAATAAACCACTGGCTAAAGGGTTGGTGTCACCAAGAAAACTTTGGTTTCCTGGACCATGGACTGCATTACTTACATGCTCTTGGCAAGGGATGGGCTGCACCTCACAAAAACAGGGGAAAATGTATTCAGAAAAATCAGACAAAACCAACTCTTCAGAAGGGTTATAAACTAAAATTGAAGGGGGAGGGTGACCAATCTTTAGAATCTCTAGAACACAAAACCAACCATAAATCCCAAGAAAACAAATCAAACAATGAGGTAGGGAATGAAGAGAAAAAAGTAAAACAGCAGTTAGGAGCTGCAGGAAACATACCCATGGACAGGCATAAAAGTCTTAAATGCTTATATACAAATGCTCAAAGCTTGGGGAACAAATAGAGTGAACTAGAAGCAATAATACATGAGGGTATTAACATAGTTGCCATTACAGAAACCTGGTGGGATGAAACCCATGACTGGAATGTACTGATGGATGGATACAAATTGTTCGAAAGAAACAGATCTACAAAAAGAGGGGGTGGAGTTACATTATGTGTGAGAGATATCTACAGAAATGCACATGATCAAAGATAAAACCCCTCCAGAATGTATATGGGTCAATATAAAAGGGGGGAGGTGACATTGCCATAGGTGTATATTACAGGCCAACCAACCAATCAGAAGAAATGATGAACTCTGTGCCAACCAGTTAACAAATGTATGTAGGAAGCATACCATAGTAGTAATGGGAGACTTTAACTATCCAGATATCAACTGGGAGACCAACTCTGCAGCTAGTGGGAGAACAAATAGATTCCTAACCAACCTAGCTGACAATTTTGTCATCCAAAAGGTAGAGAAGGGAACTAGAAATAAAGCTATACTGGACCTAATTCTTACTAATAGAGAAGAAGTGATAGAGGGAGTTGAAATTGCTGGAACCATGGGTGAAAGTGACCACATACTAGAATTCAATATACTGCAAACACAAGCAATAGAAAATAATGCAACCAGTGTCTTAAACTTTAAAAGAGCTGATTTTAACAAATTCAGAGATTCCATGGATGAAAATCCTAAAGGGGAAAACAACTCAAGAAACATGGGAAACTCTGAAAAATGTGATCATAAAAGCCCAGTCCAGCACAATACCACTGAAAAAGAAAAACAAGAAACTCAAGAAGAAACCAGCATGGTTGCACAAAGATCTCTCTGACAAACTGAAAGACAAAAAAGACAAGTACAAAAAAATGGAAAGAGGGACACATAACTAAGGCTGATTATCAGCAGATAGCCAGAACATGAAAGATGAAGTCAGGAAAGCAAAGGCTCAGAATGAACAAAGATTTGCAACAAAAGTCAAAGATAATTTTAAAAAAAAGTTTATTTCAACATATTAATAACACTGTTCTACAGGTAAAAAGTTGCGAGCATGAAAACAGCTCTTCTTACATAATGTTGGGGTGCTAAAAACAAAAATAACATTTAAAAATGTAGATTGGCTTTAATTTCCATGATATAAGCAACCAACTAATGAAGTAAGGTATATAAAATGCATGATGCAACTTACACCATAGATTACATAGTCAGTATTGGTGACCAATAAAAAACCGCCACGCGTACCAAGATGATGCAATATTAGCTGATATTACTTCACCAAATTCTGTATAAGGCACAGTATCTGTTGCTTGGCGAGTTAGACAGCGTCTTTAAACATTGTTTTATGCTAGTAAATTTAGTTATGCCTCGAACCTGTTTAAATAAAGCAGATAATTTCTGCTATATTTGCGGTGAAGTTACTTTTGCATCCCAAAAACGAAGGATCACAACCGTGATTAAGCAAGCCTACAACTTGTATTTCGGTTGCAAAATAGGAGACCAGGACAAAAACTGGGCGCCACACATATGCTGTAATTCGTGTGGATCGAGACGTGTCCAATGGCTGAATGGGAATAAGCCTTCTATGCCTTTCGCAGGGCCAATGATTTGGAGAGAACCAACAGATCCTGTCAGTAATTGTTATCTTTGTATGGT
>QLTV01003791.1:395574-410747 GCA_003457575.1 Thermophis baileyi | reverse complement strand
TTTTGATTTTTTTGGATGCTCAGAAAGCATTTGATAATGTGAATTGGAAATTTATGATAGCACAATTGGATAAAATGGAATTTGGTGAGAGATTTGTGAAGATGATTAAGATGATTTATAGCAAACAAACTGCCAAAGTATTAATTAATGGAGATATGACAGAGAAAATTCTTATCAAAAAAGGTACTAGACAAGGATGTCCCTTGTCACCATTGCTTTTCATATTGACATTAGAGGTATTAAATAGAAATATTAGACAAGATGTAGAGATAAAAGGTATGGAGATTAAAAAGGAACAATATAAACTACAGGCATTTGCAGATGATTTAGTTTTCATTTTAGAAGAACCATTGGAAACAGGAATAAAACTAATGAAAAAAATAGAAGAATATGGAGAAGTGTCAGGATTAAAAATTAATAAAGAAAAGACAAAGATTTTGGTTAAAATGTAACAGAGAAACAAAAGAAAGATTTGATGAAGGAAGTGGATATTCAAGTAGGAAAAAAAGTTAAATATTTAGGAATTCAATTAACAGCAAAATGTACAACGATTAAAGAAGATAACTATGGCAGATTGTTGAGACAAATTCAAAAAGACTTGGAAAGATGGAAAAACCTACAACTATCTTTGATTGGAAGAGTGGCAACAGTAAAAATGAACATATTGCCAAGACTATTGTATGTTTTTCAGACCATACCGATAAAACTGGAAAAGAAATACTTTGAGGAACTTAATAAGATTGTGCATAAATTTATTTGGCAGGGGGAAAAAGCAAGAATTGGATTAAAATTGATGCAGGATAATAGAAGCAGAGGAGGATTTGGACTTCCAAATTGGGAAGTGTACTACCAAGCTGCTGTATTAACTTGGATAAAGGAATGGATTCTGCTGAGAAATGCAAGACTGTTGACCTTGGAAGGCCATGACTTACAACTAGGCTGGCATGTGTTTCTTTGGTATGGTAAACATAATGTACATAAATATTTTCAAAGACATTATATAAGAAATGCACTACTAAGGGTGTGGGAGAAAATTAAAGAGCAGCATTATATTAAGATACCAGTGTGGCTCTCAACAATGGAAGCATTGATAAGTCCAAATGTTAATATAAGAAAACTGGTTAGATATAAAGATATTCTAAATGAAGAAGGGGGTTTAAAAAAAAGAGAGGAGCTGAGCGAAATAGGGATTGATATATCTTGGTATGCATACTTAAAGATAAAATCTAGATATGACAAAGATGTAAAACTGCAAGGGTTTTATAATGAATTAACAGAATTAGATAAAATTAATATTTCTTTAATCTTCTGAATTTTTCCTTTCAAGACAAAACTTTAGAAACAATGATAGTATGGGCCAAAAATTTTGGCCCTACGATTGAATTAGATAAATGGCAGAAATTGTGGGAGATAAATTATAAATTAACAATTTCAACTGCGTATAAAGAAAATTTGTATAAGATGTTTTACAGGTGGCATTTATCTCCAGCGAGACTGGCAAGGATGTTTAAAGACAGATCGGCGAAATGCTGGGAGTGTCACCAACTACCGGGATCATATTATCATATGTGGTGGACTTGTGCACAAGTTAAAATATATTGGACTAAAATTGAGACGTGGATAGAAGAGATGACACAGCAACGCATTGAACTGAAACCAGATATCTTCTTGCTAGGGATATTGCCAGAAAATTATAGAAAAACGGATAGGTATTTGATGATACATGTGCTAACTGCAGCTAGAATTGTATACACTCAACATTGGAAAAAAGGAGAGTTACCTGAAGAAGAAAAAGTAATAAGGAAAATATTAGATTGTGCAGAGATGAATATTAACACTAGCAATTAGAGATAAGGAACAGATAGAATATTATGCGGTTTGGGAGAGGTTTTATAAGTGGATAGAACAAAAGAAAGGAATGTGGAACTGAAGAAAGTAAATGAGTAAGAAATGTAACATATCAAGATAAAATGTGTAATATATTAAAGAATAAAAGGGAATGTAATGAGAAAAAATTGTAAAAAGATATAAGAAAAAGGTGTAAAACCAGACGACACACTGCTGATGAAAAAAGAATGGTTTTTTTTAATGTATGTATAATGGAAAAAAAACTTTATATAAAAAAAAGGAAAATAAGTCCGTGATCACCCAAATGACAGTGTTTCCCCCGCTCTCAGGTAGTTCAACAAAGAAGTCCATAGATATTTCCTTCCATGGGGCACTAGGACTGGCAACACTCTGGAGGAGTCCAGCAGGCTTCCTGGGGGGCCTCTTAGCAGAAGCACACACAGGACAACTGGCCACGTAGGTTTCTATGTCCTTTTCCAACGAGGGCCACCAGAACTGCTGTTTGACTAGGTGTAAAGTTTTCATGAAGCCTAAGTGTCCAGCAGCTTTTGAAATATGGGCCCGTTGCAGTATAGTTCCCCTAAGACTGGCGGGGATGTATAGTTTAGCGCCAATCCATGCTAGGCCACCTCACATGCTGCACTTGTTTGAGTGGGACATCAGCGCTCCTTTCAGCTCCTTGCTTAAGACACTGGGAAGGTCGAGGTCCACTTTCTCCTGGGCTCTGGTGACCACCGGGGCAGCCAGTTGCTTGGAGGGGATAACAGGGCGAATTACTTCTGGCCAAGCACTATTGTACTGGGGCAATCTAGATAAAGCATCCACCATAAAGTTCTTCCCCCCAGGAAGGTAACGCAAGGAAAAATTAAAATGGTTAAAGTATTGTGCCCAACAAATTTGCTTGGGTGACAGTTTTTGAGGCATTTTTAGGGCTTCCAGGTTTTTATGGTCAGTCCACACCTCAAAAGGGTGTTTTGCCCCTTCGAGGAAATGCCTCCAAGTTAATAGGGCCCATAAGACAGCAAATGCTTCCTTCTCCCATATTGCCCATCTCCTTTCAGTTTCAGTTAATTACCTGGAGGTGTAAGCGCAAGGTTGTAAGGCTCCAGTGGCATTTGCCTGTAATAGCACGGCCTCCACAGCTACGTCACTGGCATCAGCCTGGACTACAAACGGGACATCCATGTCAGGATGTTTAAGGACAGGTGCGGCTGCAAACAGCCGCTTAAGTTTCTCTCTTTTTTAAAAAAGTTTTTTATTTTATTTTTTCTCCCACAGTCTCCATATATACATCCATTCATATACCATAAGGGTTAGGGTTAAGGTTTGGGGAGGTAATTAAGAAAATATTGGATTGTGTGGAGATGAATAGACTGACAATGAAAATTAAAGACAAGGAAGATTCAGAATATTATAATATATGGGTGAAGTTTTATGATTGGATAGAAAATGAATATGTATAGAAGATAAGTAACACCGATTAAATTGGAGGAAAATGGAGAACTAAAGGGGGTAGACCCAGGTGACAAAATTAGGTAGTAAAGGAGGCAGCTTTAAGATAGTAGTATATACCTAGAAAGAAGAAAATATATAACATATATATAGATATGGATACAGAAAAAATATAAATCTAAGAGTTGCACCGATAATTAAATGAAGTTAGGGATATGTGTTACCTGTCTGTTAACCATAAGATGAATTATGATTAGAATCACTCAGGAAGGGGTAAGAGGGAGGAAGAGGAAGTAGAGAAGGGAGGGAAGAAGGGGAGAGGAGGGAAGTAGGAAAGAGGGAGAGAAGGAAAAGAAGGTAGAGGGAAGAGACGGAGATAGAGGGAGGGGAGTGTTATGAAATATTGGGGGAAAACAGACGGGCAATAGAAGTATAAAAGGTGCAAAATTAGGATATTGGTTTATTGGATAAAAATGTATAACTATGTATATCTGGATATGATTTATGGTATACGCTTAAGTTTCTCAAAGGCTGCTTGGCATTCCATTGTCCACTCGAGGGGATGGCTAGGCTTTGCCTTAACCTCTCCCTTTGTCTTTAGGAGGTTGGTAATAGGTAACGCAATTTTAGCAAAGGGGTGAATGAATTGTCGATAAAAATTTGCAAAACCCAGAAAGCTTTGCAACTGCTTTCTGGTGTGGGGGGGGCACCCACTCCATGACTGCCTGCACCTTCTCGGGGTCCATTTCTATCCCCTCATGTGATATGCAGTAACCTAAATAATCAATTTTATCCTGGTGAAATTTGCACTTTGACAATTTGGAGTACAGTTCAGTAGGCCTGAATTTTTTCAGGACTGAGCGCACTAACTTCACATGTTCTTCCATAGTTTCAGTGTAGATAAGAATGTCATCTAGGTAAACCAGGACCCCCTTGTACAAATGCTCATGCAGCACCTCATTGATCAATTGCATGAACACAGCAGGTGCCCCTTGTAATCCAAACGGGAGCACCCTTAACTGGAAGCAACCCAAAGGGCAATTGAAAGCGGTTTTCCACTCGTCTCCCTCCTTAATGCGGACTCTGTAATAAGCTTCTCTCAAGTCCAGCTTAGTAAAGATTTTTCGTTTGGCCAGATGAACCAACATGTCCTTCATTAGGGGTAGCGGGTAAACATTCTCCACACACACCATGTTGAGACCTTTATAGTCCATGCATAAGCGAAGGGAGCCATCCTTTTTCTCACGAAACAACACTGGGGCAGCCACCCGCAGCCTAGCTGGTTGGATGAAGCCCCGCTTTAGATTTTTGTCAATAAAGGCTCGCAGTTCCTCCAGCTCTCATGGGGTCATCGAGTAGTTCTTTGGCTTGGGAAATTTCACCCCTGGGAGGATTTCTATGCTGCAGTCTGTGGGGGGATGGGGTGGGAGCACATCTGAGCCCCTTTTGCTGAATGCCTCCCTGAGGTCCTAATATTCTTTTGGGATTTTCTCCTCACCGTCTAGGTGCTCGCTCGCTGCAGCTCCTAGCTCCCTCGTGGCCTTGGCTGTGGGTGGGGTTTTGCCTCCCCCTCTTCCCGGCTGTGTGGAACAGATTCGTAAAAGCCCCTTCCTCCAGTTCACATGGGGGTTCCATTTTTTGAGCCAGGGTAATCCAAGTAAGAGGGGTCGCTCCATTCTGGGGGCTACAATGAAACTCAATGTCTCTTGGTGATCCCCCATCCAAATCTCCACTGGTTCAGTTACAAAGTGAGCTGGGCCTCCCCCAGCTACTGACCCATCCAGCTGGCAAAATGCTATTGGCACCCTCAGTGTTCTCAGTCTTTAGTCCCAGTTTCTCTACTACCTTGGGGCTAATCACGCATCTTGTGCACCCAGAGTCCAAAAGGGCTAGCATCTTCCAGCGCTGAAGGTCTCGGGGGGCTCCCCGGGAGACACAGCTCTGATAGATGTCATCGTCTTTATAGCACTCCATCAGGGCTTTTGGGGACCAGCCATGCATGTGGCAGGCCAACTCGCAAAACTCCTGGGTGTATTCTGCTACTGGCCTCTGCCCCTGGTTTATGGTCTTCATCCTGGTCCTAGCCTTGCGTTTGGCTAAGGGGTCCTCGAACCGCGCACAGAGCACCACCATAAACTAGTTGTAATCCCTCAGCTGGGGGGCATCATCATTGTGAAGGGTGACCATCCATTCTGTTGCAGTCCCTTCCAGGGCCATGGTGACACATCTCACTTTGGCTGCCTCTGAAGCAAAATCCTCCCCATACTCCTGCATGTGATTCCAGACTTGAGCTAGGAAGAATCCCAGAGCTTTGGGATCCCCTCCATATTTTACTCCCAGCTGAGGAACCTTTGGAATTTGGCACCTCCGGGGGATGCCCCCCGCACTGGGGGGGGGATGGACTGCAACAGCCATGGCTGCTGGAATGCCTACGGCCAGAGCTGGCCCCTGCTGAGCTACAGGAATCACAGCTGGTGTTGCAGAGACGCTGGCTCCCCCTGCTGCCTCTCCAGCTTCTTCGCGCGCTGGCAGGGCATGCTTCTCTGTGAGGGCCCCCCGAACTCTCCGGCTCTCGAGTGCTTCATGCAGGAGTTGCAGGGCATGGCTCCACAGGAGGTCCTCTTTGTCAGCTTCCTGCAAGCCATCATCTCCCTGCTGGTGTCTGGTGACAGTTACCCCCGGGGGGGTGATCCTCCGGGTCTTCCATGCATCCTACGCCCAGCAACCATCTTGCTCAGACCGGTTTCTCCTCGAGCTGCAACTCCTCCAGCCACTCTGTCTGCTCTTGGCAGTAGTGTGGCTGAGGGGAGGTCAACCCCACAGCTCCCCAGTCTTCCTGGTCGCTCCCATGGGTTGACATTGTGTGCTCAGCCCCCTCAGTAGACTGGGTCTCTGGGTTGGCCATTAAGATCTTGCTTAATGTCAGGCCTGCCTCCATTCAAAACCCAAGAAAGAAAATCCCTGACTCCATTGAAGTAGAGAAGAGGTACTTTTACTGAGTTTGAAATGATAGCAGCGAAAGAAAAGCAAGTTCTGAGCCAAATGGCGCGAAAGTTACATATTGAAAGTTTCCCCAAATCCCTCCCCCCAGGAACCCAGGCTGAATGTCCAATCCCCATCCCACATGGTGTCATGTGGGGCACATCTTCAGGTGTTTTCGTCCATCTGGAGTTCTAGGACGGTTGGCCTTGACTGGATGTAAACAACTCCATTCAGCAGTGTAGTAATTCTTGAGAGCAAACCTCCCTTTTTATTCACATGGGCCTTCTTCACACCAGCTCACTTCCCAAACCCCAATGCTATGCCCCCCTCCCCAATACTATGGCAGCCGATAGCAAGCAAGCATCAAAGGGAAAACCCATGCTGGAGATCTGGCTGACAATATCCATAATGTTAATGGCACAACTGCTATCATTTATTTGAACAGTCAAATAAAAACCCATTCAGATAAGCCTGGCAGGACCACTGATATGAACGGTTAGAACTACTGTTCTCCATGATCTCTTCAAAAAACAGATGTTTGAAAAGACTGTAGAAGCATGAACTGAAGGATAAAAAGGAAAAAAAGTACCTGTGACAATGGGAAAATGAGAAAACTGAAGCATTGACATAAGAGCTCCCTTGTGAAAGAAAATGAAGCTTTTATAGATTTCTATCAAGTTACTATTAACACAACTCAGTGATTTCATGGGAGGAATCTTCTTTGCAAGTCTCCCCACTCCCTCCCTTATCACCAATACTTGATATTACAAAGACAAGCTGGCATTTCAGCCAACCCACCTCCACTCTTTTTTAGAGCAGATATAAAGAGAACTAATAAGAAATATCTATTGTGAACAAGCTTGTGCAACATCTTGGCAGATCATATTCATGCACCAGACTTAATTAACCTGCCACAAAGCACATGTAATAGAAGAAAAAGGATGAAATAAGGAAGTATACAGTACTTCAGTAATTGGACCTATAAACTCATTAACTATTCTTTATAGTAAATAATCTCATTCATACAAGCTTACGTAGATATGGTGTGTATGTGAAGCAGAAAATAGGCCTACCTGATTTTCATAGCAATGGAGGCATGTTTCAGCAAGTTGGCAGCATTTTTTTAAAGTAACAAGCAAATTTTATTATTTAGTTTCAGGACTAACATCTGTACAAGTGATTCTCAACTTACAACAGTTCACTTAGTGATCGTTCAAAGTTACAATGGCACTGAAAAAAGTGACATGACCATTTTTCTCACTTACAACCATTGCCGCATCCCCTTGGTCATATGATCAAAATTCAAATACTTGGCAACTGACTTATATTTATGACAGTTGCACTGTCCCAGGATCATGTGATCATCTTTTGCGACTTTCTGACAATGTCAGAAAGTCAATGGGAAAGCCAAATTCATTTAACAACCATGCTACTAACTTAACAACTGCAATGATTCACTTAATAAATGTCTTACTCAGCAACATAAATTTTAGGCTTAATTTTGGTTGTAAGTCAAGGACTATGAGTTGTTGGAAGAAAAATCCAGTCCTGTTCCAAGCCAGGAGAAAGATGCTGGAAATGAAATGGAGACAGGCTGCAGAAAAGGAACTCTGTTTATTTGATAGCCAGAAACTAGTGACAGCATCATGTTTCTGGGGTGGCTGACAAAGTGGGGTTGAGAGTAGGTGGGTTTTTATACATTCTTTGGGGCTTTGTAATTGAGATGCCTGTTCCTGTGAAAGAATATGTTCTTTAATATTTTAATGACTGTTGCCAGATTCCTATGGAGTCATGGCTGGCTCTACAGGGAAAAGGAGAAATGCAAATCCTAGGTGTTTGTCTGAGCTAATATTTTCAGCTTTGGTTTGCCTATTGTGTTGCTTATTTTGAGTCTCTTTGCTTATGAATAGATTGGCCCAGTCTTTCTGAATGGATACAAAATCTTCTTTCCTAAAGACCAGCCTCTTCAAGCCTGTGCTTGAGGCTGTTTTTCTATGGTAGGAAGACTGGGGCTGCTTTCTGCCTTTGTTAAGATTTTTCTCCATTTCTCCTTTGGGGAAAATATTCTATCCTGCCTCTTTTTAATATTAAGAATAAAGAATATTTTAATCTGAGGAGGGAGGGCTTCCTACACTGTACTTGGCATACTTTGACACCACCCACTGTTGCTTTCTTTTCTGCCTGGCTTACCACACTGAGTAACACCCAATAGACAGATTTCTTCTCTTTATAACATTTTGTAATGCTCCCAGCCTATCCACTTTCAGAGATACCATGAAAAAAAATAAAAAGTGGACTAGATGGAACCTCTTGTGGTATTATAACTACAGGCAAATAAATCTGCCAGAAACCAATAGAAAGGGTGCCTTATAAATCTTATAAGACTGGGCTCAGCCTTTGGATCAACACAGTCTTGAAAGCAGCCTAAAATGAGAGTATGAAGGGAATGATGTTAAGGGAAGAAGTCCCACACTATGGCTGTTAGTGCAGATGGATTGCACTTGGCAGTGTTGGGCTTGAGAATTACAGTCCCTCCAATTCTGTAGCCATTGGGATCTCTATGCTGAAATATTCTTTTCGATGACTGTTAAAATGAACTTGTCAACACAGAAACTTCTAGCCGGGCACAGCAGCAGAAGCAGCCAGCGAGCAAACCTCTTGGGCGGGGGTGGGGGGAGAGAGTGCACATAAGACACAGCACCAGGACAAGGAACCTTTTGGCTGCACGCTGCATGTAAGAAATCTTTCTCTCCTCCAAACTCCACCAGAAATGAGTCTTCATGAGACTCATCATGCCGGCGCAGCCTCTTGGAGCGAAAGGAGATAAAGATTTCTTGCATGCAGTGTGCAGCCAAAAGGTTCCTTGTCCTGGTGCTGTGTCTTACGTACACTCTCCACCACCACCCCCGACCGAGAGGTTTGCTCGCTGGCTGCTTCTGCCGCTGCGCCCGACTAGAAGTTTGGCTGTCAGCTCAGCTTCCTCAGGCAGCTCGTGAGAGTTTCCTCCCCCTCCTGCTTCGCTCGAGAGCTCGAGAGCTGGAGGCGGGGGTGGGAGCGGAGAAGCCGCCGCTAGCCGCTTTGTCCTCTCATTTCCTCGCAGCTTCTGAGCCGGCGAGTCCCGGTGGACCACAACACCGCTACTTGAACCTCCACTGCAGCATGCTCAAAGTCACCATGCCCTCATCATCTTTGTTGCCTCCCTTTGCCTCTGCCACCCCCAGCGCCACTGGCACTCTCGCCTCTGCCTCTGCCCCTCTCCCTGCCCCTACCCTGGGCCGGGTCGCCACCCCTGCCACTACCAGCTCCGCCAGCCTGGATTTTTGGATCGACGGCTCCAATAGGGACACCCTCACATTGGCCGTGTGGGGGTTGCTGACGCAGAGGCCGGGCCTTGGGGTGCCACCCTGAGCAGGCACTGAGCTGGAGGCAGGGGAGGGTCAGTCTCCTTACCCGGTTGCCTGCCCTCCGCCATTTTCATCAAGTGTGTGTGTGTGTGTGTGTGTGTGTGTGTGTGGGACAGAGAGAGAGAGAAAGAGAAACGGCAGAGAGGAAACTCTTTCAAACAGCGTTGCCTGCAATTCTTGTGCCTCCCCTCCGTCATTTCTCTTTCTCTCTCTCTCTCTCTCTCTCTCACACACACACACACACACACACACACAAACAGACATTTGATCGCTTGAAAGGGACAGGCTGCACTTTGCTTCTATCGTAAGCATGCGCTTCCCACAATTGCCTGTCCTTTTCTCAAGCAGCAGCAGTCGGGGAGAGGGGGGGCGATTCTGACGGGCCGCATGGCTTTCTGCCTCATTGTAGCAGGAGCCTAAGCAACACCCACGGAGCGCAAGCCGTGTTCGCCGCTTGCTCCATAGCCACAAGGTGAGCTGTGGAACAGAGGGGCCCTCGGCTGCAAAGTTGCCTAGCGCTGTGTGCAGAGCTGGGGCTAGCAAGAGTGCACTGGAAATATCCCCAGGCACCCGGAGAGACAGAATTCCCGGCCCTCACTCGATCAGCTGATCAGCAGGCCGTGGTTAAGGGGCCCAGCAGCCTTGAGGTGACCAGGGAAGGGAAGGGCTGCCTCCTGTGCTGGCCACGGCCACCCCTTCATTAGGGCTTATTTTCGGGGGAGGGCGTATATTTACGGCCACCCCAAAAATCAGGCTTGGCCTTATTTTCAGGACATGTCGTATTTTCGGGGAAACACGGTAGTTGCTAAGTGCCCAAATTTTGATCACATGATCATGGGAATGCTGTGACAGTTGTAAGTGTAAGAACTGATTGTAAGTTAGTTTTTTCAGCACCATCATAACTTTGAATGGTCATCAAACAAATGGTTATAAGTTGAGGACTAACTGTAAACCAAACCAAAATCTTGAATCTATTTCAACTTGTGATTGAAATCATCTGCAATATGAGAAGCACTATATTTCTGCATCCTGTTCTAATTATTCAGTGTCTACATATATCATACAAGCTAGTTGTTAAGTGCCCAAATTTTGATCATATGCCATGGGGATGCTGTGACAATTGTAAATGTAAGCTTACTAATGGGATCTTGTTTTTTCTTCATTTTTAAGGAGTGTTTAATTTTTAGAAAAAAAATTATTTAAAATACAGTGAAAGAAGTACAGTGGATGGAAAAGCTCTAAGAAACTTCTGCCACAAGAAACACACAAATTTTATTAGAGGTACAGGTGCAAGTGTAAATGGCATATCTGGAAATTCTCAGTCATCCAAGTCATGGTTGTCCCAAAGGTGCTTTTTCAAGAGGCAACTGGACTTTCTGCTTTTTCTTTGAAGACATTTCGCTTCTCATCCAAGAAGCTTCTTCAGCTCTGACTGGATGGTGGGGAATGGAAGGATTTGTACTCCATGCAGACAGCTGGTCATTTGCATTCTTTTAGAGAGTTGTTGAAGCCACCTGGAGGTTTATGTGCGTCATCAGGATCACCTGAGTAGTCCAAATGGGTGGGGAGCCTTCTTGGAACTGCTGAAAGGACTGTGTTGTAGACTGAAGATAGATGATGTCATATCCCTCCCCCTCTGTTGAGAGAGAGCTGTTCAATTTTGACATAGATGGCCTCTTTGACCCCTCTTTCAAACCAGTGGTCCTCTCTGTCCAAATTGTGGACTTTGTTGTTTTCAAAAGAGTGACCTTTGTCTTTCAAATGCAGATTGACATGCTGAAACTTGTCCTGATGTGTTTGTTCTCCTATGTTGTGCATGCGTTTATGAAGTGGTTGTTTCGTTTCCCCAATGTACAGATCTGCATATGGCTCACTGCATTATACTGCATATACCACATTGCTCAGTTGGTGTCTGGGTGTTTTCTCCTTGGGATGGACAAGCTTCTGCCTTAGTGTATTCTTGGGTTTGAAGTGTGCATGTATGGTGTGTTGGCTGAAGATCTCCTGAACTTGGAATGACAATGTTGCTTCATTTATTGTTCTCTTGTCTATTATGGAGAAGCTCCTGTAGGGTCTTTTTGAGATTTGATGAAGGCCCACTTGGGATAGCAACATGTTCTGAGGGCTTCCTTGGTGTGTTTTAGTTTTTTTTTTCTTTCCCATCTTTGCTGGTAGGCAGGCCTTCAGCTCAATGGTGTAGGCTTCTGATGACTCCCATTTTGTGCTCCAGTGGGTGGTAAGAATCAAAATGTAAATATTGATCTGTGTATGTGGGTTTTCTGTAAACTTCAGTGTTAAAACTTCTGTCTTCCTTAAGGTGCACTGCACAGTCCAGGAAGGCTAAACTATTTTCCTTAACATCTTCCCATGTGAATTTAATGTATCTGTTCACAGAGTTGATATGTTTGGTGAACGCTTCCAATTCCTGTGTTTTGATCTTGATCCAAGTATCGTCCACTTACCTATACCAGTGAGTGGATGGAATTCCTGTGAAGGAGTCTAGGGCTTTGGTTTCTCCTTTTTCCATGTAGAGATTGGCCACAATGGGGGACACAGGTGAACCCATAGCTCAGCCGTGTTTTTGTCTGTAGAAACTTTCATTGTATTTAAAATAGGTAGTGGTCAGGTAGAGGTCAGGCATGACACAGATGTGGTCTGGGCTGAAGCTGGTTCTGTCACCTAAGGTGCTGTCTTGTAGCAGTTGTTTCTTCACTACATGGCAGCTTCAGTTGTTGGAATGCAGGTGAAGAGGGAAGTCACATCATAGGAAACCATAGTCTCATCTGGGTCCAGTTTTAGTTTCCAAACCTTGCTGGCAAAGTCCTGTGAATTGTTGAAGTGATGGGTGGTGTTGCCAACTAGAGGAGCTAATAAGGTCATTGATTTCTTGCAACACCTACTGAAGGACAATGCCATCGACAAGCCACAATATTACCGTCTTTACCCTGGGGAAGCCACCCATGCATATATGAACTCTCCAAAATCCATAAAGAGAGAACTCCAATTGTCAGCAGCATCAACTCTGTCACCTACAACATTGTAAAACATTTAAACACCTTATTTGCTCCTCTAGTTGGCAACACCACCCATCACATCAACAATTCACAGGACTTCGCCAGCAAGGTTTGCAAACTAAAACTGGACCCAGATGAGACCATGGTTTGCTATGATGTGACTTCCCTCTTCACCTGCTTTCCAACAACTGAAGACTGGTTCTTTTTTTCCATCCCTTGCCTTATTAACTCGATGCTTTCCAATTGTATAGTAGTCGGAGTTTAAAACTGAAGCCTTTAACCAATTCTCTTTGCTTAGG
This sequence comes from Thermophis baileyi, assembly GCA_003457575.1. Lineage (NCBI taxonomy): Eukaryota > Metazoa > Chordata > Lepidosauria > Squamata > Dipsadidae > Thermophis > Thermophis baileyi. The sequence continues at coordinate 397,748 of QLTV01003791.1, read as the reverse complement.
TGATTAAAACAGAACTGCAAGCATTATGTCTCTGTATCTTATTTACTCATTGTTTTCTACTTTGCCTAAATTTTCCTTTGAGTCAGTAATGGTGTGTGAATGATAGACCTGGTATAGATAACTGAATATAATCTCTAGGTTTTCAATTGCCCACTACTGGAAAATGCAATGTTTACTCTTCAACAAGAGAAAAATGTTTGTTAAAAATAGAAAAGGATTACCCTACCAGTTTAGCAATTATGTCATCCCGAGACAGTATTTTCATTGTAAACAGACCTGCTGTTGTTTAGCCTCCTAAATAATTAAGAAAAAGTTGGCCATAATTTTAAGTAGGAAAAACAATATTGGTTTAATCTGGGAACAACATGGAAAAGTTCTGGATATCCTGGTAACTAGTAGCTGCTGCAGTGTATTTAGTGAAAATGCAGTGTTCTTGACTCTGAAGTTATTTATATTGTGCAAGCTCTTAAATTATGAACAATGACTAAGCAGGGCCAGTTGCTTTCCCCCCCCCCCCTGTACTTTTACAGTTACAAGTTTCTTCAGCAGATTAGATTATCCATTATTTAATCTATTCTCTCCAGATTTTTTAAAAAATAACTTTTTGTTCATAATGATTATTCAATTTAATAAAACATCTTAATCAAATCAATCTGCTTTTTCAAGTTAATTTACTTTTCTGCATCCTTTTTCAAACCTTACATTCACATTTAACAATTCTCACTTGATTAAGCCTACCTTAAAATTGTTCTAATGAACAATTTTACTGTTGTTTTTTTTACTTTACTGTTATTAAATTAAAAAGTTTCCTAGGGAGTTATTTTAATATACTGTGTCCAAATGAATTCACATTTAATATACTAATTCATGTTTATAATATTTTCATGTTTTATATTTAAAAAGATGAAAGCATTACAATGAATTCCTTGAAAAATTAATTACCGAAACCATAATAATGAAAATTAAGTAAGTATTGCCGATGTGCACAATGCCAAGAAATTTGGGGGATGCAAAAATAGCCCTTTGAGTTTCAAAACTATTTGGGACTTTCGTAGTTATAGCGATGTCTGCCCACTGCTAGCGATAGGGATTCTACAAATTTCTTATGAAGCAGTCTTTCATACAGCTGCAAATAATATACAGAGAAAGACTGCAATTTACTGGCATGGGTAGAGTTTTGACATACCTACTTTTCAATGGTATAAGGGTGAAGGTTCGTTCTCCGAGCTTGTGGGTTGGTTTCCGAACGTTTCGGTACCAGGCTTGGTAACATCTTCAGTGGAGTTTAGGGGATGTCAGTGTTCTTCTGTTTATAAGGGCTTCCAGTATGGGTATGTCAAGTGAGGGTCTTGTGATGGGTCAGCTGTGAGTCTTGTGATGGATCATGTGATAAGGAGATTACATCTGGTCAGGGTCATTGGGAGGTGAACTGATGGTGGGGGGTGGGGGTTGCGTGGGTTGGTTGAGGGTCGGTGCTGTCTCTGGTTGATTGTGCAGTTGATTTGGATTCTGAGGGGTTTGTAGGCTAGTTGTAGGTCAATGTGTCTGTTGATGGAATTGCTTGTAGAGTGCCAGGCTTCAATAAACTCATGAGCTTGGCGGGTGGTAGTGTGGCCAATGATTTTTCTGTTGCTCCAATTGAATTGGTGCTGTTTGGTGTCGGTGTGGGTAGAGATTAAGGATTTGGGATCATGGCGTTTAACTGCCAGCCGGTGTTCGTGGATCCTGGTTTTTAATTGATGTGATGTTTGTCCCACATAGAATTGGTTGCAATGGTTACAGTTGATTTTGTAGATTACATGGTTTCCTTTATCCTTCTGTATTTTGTCTTTGGTTCTGGATAATTCCTGACGGAGTGTGGCTGTGAGTTTGTGGGCTATTGTTATTCCTAGGGGTTGGAGGATTCTGGCTATCATTTTTTTTCTTTTATTTACACAAACAAACATTAAACAGACATTAAAAACATTGGACACTTTGTGACCATCCTATTTAGTCATTTCTTTATACAATATTTACATAACAATAAATAACATTATTGCTCAATATATCTTACTTTTTTTGATCTCACATATATATCCCTCGTCATTGTTTATTTATATCCGAACTCTCTTTTAATTTCCCTTTTCTCAATTTTTACTCTCTATTTTTTTTGACCGTTTTTTCTTTCTTTCCGC
>QLTV01003791.1:370541-385590 GCA_003457575.1 Thermophis baileyi | reverse complement strand
CCCACTCTCCCCGCCCTGCCACTCCTCACCTCCCCAGCATAACACACTGTGGCTCCTCGTGTTGACCACACAGTCTCTGCTCTGTGGCTTGCCTGCCTTCCGACGTGGTGCTTGTGGCCCAACTGAGCGGCCCTGATCTGCCCGCCTGGGTAAGTAAGCCTGCGAGTTGCGCTAGCCCCCCATCCACCATCCCCAGCCTCCAGCTTGCCTGGCTTGCTTCATTGCTGCAGCTCCACGCTGGCTGCAGCGCTCGCAGCCTGGCTAGCTGCCCCCCCACCGTCCCCGGGCTCGCCTGGCTGGCTAAGCCGTCGGCACGGCTCCATCCCAGGTGGCTGCGCTGGCTGTGGCTTAGCTAGCTGCCCCCCCATCCCTGCCTGCCTTCCCCTACTCCCTTCCACGTGGCCCACAGCTCCACCATGCTTCCCTGCCTTCCCGGCAGTCTCCGTAGCCAGGCTCGCTGCCCACACTCGCCTAGAGAACCCAGGCAGGCCTCAAACTACACCCCCCGGGCTGAAGCAATTTACCTGGCCTGCAGCCTGCAGCCTGCCACGCTCGGCCGAAGGGCCGTGGGTGGGGGCAGCGTGGGCAGGGGAGCGGCACGGGCACAGGTGGCTGAAGTGGTTTGTGTAAGGCTGTTACCTTACTGTTCCATCTGGAAAATGCTGCGGGCAGCAGAGAGAAACCACATTCAACCTGGCTGCTTTTCTCTGCCACCCTCAGCACTTTCCCAATGGGAGTAAAGTCAGACCGAAAGCTAAATTTTGCTGTGCTGTGAAAGATGCTTTCCCATTCCCAGCAAGAGCAGCAGGGGAGAGAAAACAGGTCACTGGAGAATACGTGGAGGGCTCCATGTGCTCTCCGGGTCAGTGGATGCTTCTCTCCCCTGCAGGCCTGGGAGAGCGAGAGAGCGTCTTTCACAGTACAGTGAAATTTAGCTTTGGGTCTGACTTCACTCCCATCGGGAAAGAGATTTTCTCTGCCGCCCACAGCGTTTTCCAGACTGGGACTTACAGGAGGACCCAAAGCGGCAACTCCCGACAAATTTCGCTGTGCTGCATGGGGTGGGGAGGGGCAGGGGAAGATTTAGAAAACTCATCTTCATAAATGGGAGAAAACAAACTGACAGGGAAGCAACGTGCCAAGCATAAAAAAAAACAAAAACAATCCCACGCATGCGCGCCCCCGGGTGGACGGGCATATACCATTTTCCCACCTCGCGAGGGTACGCAATGATGGAGGTTTCTGAGTGGTCACTTTCACCACCAAAGGAGAAGCCTTGCACAACCCTCCCGGAGTTGCCTTGTCGATTGAGTTGCTGCCTGAATTGAGGTTAGCTGGAGCTTGCCTGGAAGCCGGTAGCGTGGGGGAGCAGGAGAGTGTGCGTGATGGAGGAGAAGCATGAGCGAAGGAGTCCATTAGGGGATGAGTGACTGATGTGCATGCATGGTGGTTGTTGGGGAGGGGGGAGATGGCGAGGTGGGAAAAGAGGGAGCTCTCGCGGTCAACGCTCCTAGCCCCATTATCTGCTTGCTTTCCCAACAGAAGGTGCACTATAGCAAGAGCACCTCTACAGAGTGCCTTCCTTTCCTCAGATCTGACCTTAATTGTGTGAGGGGGAAAGGCTCCCTCTCTGGGCATTAGCCAAGGGGAAGCAGTGAAATCAGTTTTTATTCCTTTGCTAAAGGAATTTGCTGCTGTTCCCTTCACATGAGAAGGGAGAGGGAGAAGGCGGCGTCATTCCTGTGTGCTCCCGTTTCTGTGTGGCACTCTCCTCTCAATGCTAGCAGCTGTTGTGGCTTGCCCAAGTCCCGCGCAGCTGTTCATGGATCCGGAAGACCAAGAACCGACCATGGGGTGGCAAGATCAGTCTGTATCTCCGGCACCTGAGTCCGAGACCGAGGAGGACGCAGGGCCAGAGGACGATACTCAACCAGGGCCTTCTGCACCTCCCCAGCAGGAGTTAAGTGACTCCAGTGAAGAGGAAGAGCCTCTGATTGATGCTAGGGCATGCAGGGCAGCTAGCCGGCAAGAGTGGCTCTGTAGAAGGAGGTCTCCTCACATGTAAACCTGCAGGCAGAGGGGCCACGCCCTAAGACGATATAAGGCTGAATCACAACGGAAACTCTTGCTGGGAACAACGCACGTATTTTACCTGGCTGCTGTTTGAACTTTGGTGATATCAGTTGGACTAACTCCAGTCCGGGCTCTCGGCCAATTCCAGCAAGTGAGGATAATTTATGGACTTAATGACCTGTTTGTGTTTTTTGTATTTGGAATCCCGGCCAAAGTGTTCTGTGATTTGCAACAAGAACTTTGGTATAAACCCTGTAATCAACTTATTACTAAGCATTTATTAGTGGTAAATCCTTCTTTATTTTGGAAAACAGTGTGTGTGTGTCGTTTCCTGGGGGGTTTGCCACGCTGGGTCACAACAGCAGCCGCCGCTGCCCCCTTATCCCTCTCCCTCCTCACGCAACCTGCTCTCCGCCCCGAGAAGGCGCAAGCCTCTCCACAGAGCCGCGCGGCTGAAGTTCCCCTAACATTTTCTCTGCACTGTCCTCGACCAGCTGCTTTTTGTGATTCTGCCTCCTTCGCGGGCAGCTCATCGCCAGCCGCGGTCCCCTTCGTGTCGGCTCAGGAAGGAGGGGAACGTGAAGGAGCAGCCGCCGCCACTGGATGCAGGGAGGGAAGAGCTCTGCCTCTCCTGTGCAGTGCAGCTGGCTACTCACCTCACTGCAGAGTGGTGACAGCGAGAGGAGTCGCCGTCCCCGCCGTGATCCCAGGGCAGGACAGGAGGATATCCGCTTGTGTGTGTGCGCACACATGCGAAAGGGATGAGAGAGAGGAAAGGGGAGACAAAAAGTTAAAGAGAGAAACAAATGAGAGAGAGAAGGGGAGAGAGAAATGAGAGAGAGCTGGAGGGAGAGAATGAGAGAGAGGGAAAAGAGTGGGAAAGAAATGAGAGAGAGAGGAAGAGGGAGAAAGATGAGAGAGGGAGGGAGGGAGGGAGAGTGAGAGGTGAGAGAAAGAGAGATGAGAAACAGAGAGGGAGAAAGAAAAGAGGAAGAGAGAGGAGAGGAAAGAAAGAAAGAAAAAGAAAGAAAAAAGAAAGAAAGAAAGAAAGAAAGAAAGGAGGGAGGGAGGGAGGACCACAAACCTGGCTGGCACTAGACACAGCTTCAGAGGATGCTTTGAAACAGCACATTAAAAGCAGAGAGAGAGAGAGAGAGAAAGAAAGAAGAAGGAAGGAAGGAAGGAAGGAAGGGAGAGAGACAAGAAAGAAAGAAAGAAAGAAAGAGACAAAGAAAGAAAGAGAAAAAAAGAAAAAGAAAGAGAAAGAAAGAAAGAGGAAGGAGGAGAGAGAGAGAGAGAGAAGAGGAAGAAAGGACCACAAACCCTGGAACTAGGCGTGGCTTCAGAAGACAGCAATCTAGGTCTGGAAGGGATCTCGGAGGTCATCTAGTCCAACCCCCTGCTCCAGCAGGAAACCTTACATCGTCTGGATTATTTTGGTGCCTCTAACAGAGAGGAAAATTGCCAGAAAGGAGAAGGAGTAGACGTGTGTGTGTGTGTGTGTGTGTGTGTGTGTGTGTGTGTGTGTGTGTGTGTGTACATACATATACAGTATATATAGTACATAATGTATCTTTTTGTGTACCTATACACACTATACTATGTAATATGTATGTACACATATGGCATATATACATAGGATTAAATAGTATATTTTGGATGTTCAGTAGTAGTAAATAAATAGACAGGGAAATTGTATCTCGTTGAGGCCTTTGAGGTGAGGAGAGGCCAGGCAAGGCGCCCCTTGACGTGAGTGATGTCAAGTTAGCCACACCCATCCAGTCACATGACCACCAAGCCACGTCCACCCAGTCACATGACCACCAAGCCATGCCCACCAAGCAAGCCACGCCCACAGAACCAGTAGTAAAAGTTTTTGAATCCCACCACTGGATTGCACCCAAGGTGCCTATTACTTTAGGTATTATCTTTGTTTTCTTTTGTCACAGTCATTCTACTTCTTTTACTTATGGTTTATCACACAGTCAGCCAGACATTCTGACTTTTTTGTCCACTTATCATGTTCTTCTCAAGGACCTGGGATAGGTAGATGTGGATGTTTGATGATGTTACAGATATTGTTGCAGGATGTAAAATGTTCCAAATAAAACTTCCTTTTGCAATTGACTGATGGTGAATTTGTCAATACTGATGATGTTCAAGTGGTGCCCCAGTTGTTTTGAGATTGTACCCAAGGTACGTATTGGTACTACCTTTGCTTTCTTTTGCCACAGTCATTCTATTTCTATTTACAAGTCTTATATTTTGTTGTATTCTCCAGTTCTTTCTATTCTATTCTGCTGTCTCCAGTCCTTTCTGTTCTCTTCTGTACTGCCATTTCCACTATCTAGACTTTTTTGTCTTTCTTATCAACAACTGTTAAATCTGGAATGTTATGTGGCAGGTGCCTGTCTGTTTGAATTCTAAAGTCCCAGAGCACTTTAACCTCTTCATTTTCTATGATTTTTTTCTATTTTCCCACCAGTTATAACTTGCAGGCAAATGGTATTTTTTGCAGATTTTCCAATGTACCATTGTTGCTACTTTTTCATGCTATTGCTGTGAAGAGATTAAACTTCCTCTAGGGTTTTTTTTTTTACTGGAAATTCTTATTATGGATGTTTTTGATTATATATGGTGGATATTTTATGGTTGATTATTATGGTAAACTACTGAGAGTTAATTTTTTTATTTATATTCTCCAACGTGGAAGGAGCCATCATTCAGGATGGGTTGTCCTCGTCCACTCAGAGTGAGGACCAAGTGTGTTATTTTTTTGCTGGGTCCGCCCTCATGTGACCCATATCTGACTCGGTCCTCAGAGAGTACAGACGTGGACCATTTTTCTCCCCTCCTGTTTGCTGGCTTATCTCCTTCAATTTGATCTCGGACTGGATTTTTTTGACTTTGCTTCTGGATTATGGCTCTGGCTTTCTCTGATCGTATCGGCTTTGACAAGGACTGTTTGGCTTCGTGAGTGGAATTTCCCTCTGGCTCCCTTTACTGGCAGTCGAGCCTTGGGCTCCTGCCGCAGCAGCGGACGGCTCCTGGACCTCGCGGTTAGCTGAGCCGCCCAAAAGACCGATTGCCGCATAGTCAGCTGTGCCACGGTTAAAGGGTGGAATTTCTTTCATTCCCGCCGCGGCGCACTCTACAGCTGTTCGCTGCACTCGAGCTTCGGCTCGCGTAGCGTGGCCTCCAGGCCTCCTGCGCTAGAGCCTCGGCTTGTGTACGTCAGCGGTTTACCCCTTCAGCGCCAAGCCGGGTGATTAGCTTCATTGGGGGTCTGCCGCAGATTCCATTGGAACGGGCCGGGAGGCAGGGAAGTCCCCCTCCCCTATTCAAAGGCTTAGAGGAGCGCTGGAGCTTCAGCTCGTGTGGGCCCGTTTCCTTTGACGAACACAAATTTCAGGCTGAGAAGAACACTAGAGTCTCGGCTCACATGGCCTTGTGGCTCGTCCAGGAGCGGCTCTCAGCCCTGCATCTCTGGCAGCCATGACACTAGGCCCTCAAGCCGCTATAGTGGCCATCCAGACTGTGGCCTTCGACGGGGCAGGCATTGGGCCTAAGTGGTGACCATTTTACCGGGCCTAACAGGCGGCCATTTTGTCGTTCCCTGGCATATCGGCCATTTTGTAAGGCCTTCTTCAGGCTCTTTGGCCCTGCGCAGTGTTCAAACACCCTTTTGGTCGTCTCCCCATTGTGCATCCTTCCTGAACAGGCATGGCGCAGCGCCAGGCAGACAAGCCCGGGGGCAAACGACGTCATAAGACAGACAGGCCCACTCCGGAGGATACCGTTTTGCCTGTCTCCACCAGGCATGGCAAGGTCTCTACTTCACACTCTGATCGTGCCTCCAGGGCCACAGAGCGAGCGGAACGCCGCCGCGACAAAGTCCTGCAGTGGATTTGTTCTAGGGCGGAGGAGCAATCTGCTACTGTTGGGGCCACGCCTGGAATTGTGGCAGGCGAGCAGGGGTCTCATGCCTCCTCCACCACCTTGTCCCTGGATAACCCCGGTCTCTTTCGGGCCTCGACGGATCCCTGGGCGGATTCAGGCCTCATCCGGCCCTCCATTCCCCAGGAGCGTCGGGACCAGCCTGAACTGTCTGGGCCCCCACCACAGGCTACTGGTCAAACTTCAGGGGCTCCCACCACGCAGTTTCCAATGGACCAGGCCTCCTGGCAGTCCATGCTGGCGGTGGCAGTACAGCAGGGCATAGCTGCGTGTATGCAATCGGTGGGCGGTGCTCCACCTTTTTCACAGCTTGGAGCTGCGCATCGTTCAGGTTTAGGCATCCATCGTGCTAGCCCCCACCATTATTCAGGTGACTCTGACCTCGAGGAACGTGAGGAGGCACTTGATTTTGACAGCGGGGAATACGCCCTGTCGGAGGATGAGGACATGCCCCAGGAGCAGCAAGCATCCTCCGCGCTGTTTCCGCCGGCCCTTTTTAAATCTCTGCTGTATAAGGCTCATACAGCTGCGGGTCTGGATTGCCCATCTACATCTACAGCGAGCACCTCCGGCCATCAAATTGACCCGCTGTTCACGGAAGTTGCTCCGGAGGTGGACTTTGTGCCCGCTCCTCCTCTATTCATTGACTACATCCAACGGCAATAGCGGGCTCCTGCTTCAGCCCCGACAGCTTCGTCCCTGGACTGCAAGCATTTTAACATCACTCCTGAGATGGCTTCTCTGCTGGATGTTCCTCAAGTGGACACGCCGGACCTGGCCCTTCATTCATCCATGACATTGCCGGGTGAACCTGAGGAGTTGCTCCACCCTGAGGACAAGCGTACTGAGCAGGCCCTCATTAGGGCACACCAAGCCGCGGCCTGGGCCATCAGGGCCTCATCTTCGGCATCCTTCTTCGCCAGGTCCTCCCTGATTTGGCTTCGGCTGCTTCAGGAGCAGATCCCGTCCTCCAACGTGCGAGCCCACCAAGACCTCAATAAGGTCTTTGCGGCATCACAATTCATGGCGGATGCATCCCTCCATGCTTTGCGATTTGCCTCAAAGGCCATGGCGTCAGCCGTGGTGGCAAGGCGTATGCACTGGCTCTGTCAGTGGCCAGTTGACGCACGCCACAAATGGCGCCTAGTGTCGGCTCCCTTCCAGGGACAGTCCTTATTTGGCCAGTCTCTTGATCCCATTGTGGTTGAAACCAGGGACAAGAGGAAAATCTTGCCTTCTCTCTCCAGAAGGGTTTATTCCCGGTCATCCCCCTATCAACGGCGGTCCTTTCGGACCACGGACCACGCCTCCAGCTTCCCCTGGGCCTCAGGTCAGTCCGGATATTGACAACGTCAGCAGTTCAACAGGCCCGGGAGGGGGAGGCAGTTTAAATGCCCCACTCGGGGCGGAGGCAGGGGTCGTCCCTTCAGGCGCCCCCAATACCCCTCTCGCTTCTCATCCTATTGGGGGCCGTCTGTCCCATTTCTATTAGACTTGGGAACAGACTACTCAGGATAGGTGGGTCCTGGATACCATCTCCTCGGGCCTCAGGCTAGAGTTCCTCTCCCTCCCCCCGAGGTTTTTCGTTCGATGTCCCACTTCCAGGGTGCCTTCCAAGAAGGCACTTATGGACGAGGCGGTCCAGCACCTGCTGGACATTCGTGCCATCCAGCAGGTTCCCTTGGACCAGCAGGGACCAACACTACTCCATTCTATTTGTTGTTCCCAAAGCCTCAGGGGGATACAGAGCTATTCTGGACCTCAAGCATCTGAACCGCTATGTTAAGTATAGACGGTTCAAGATGCATTCCCTGCAGTCTATCCTAGGGGACATCCAGAGGGGCGACTTCCTAGCATCCCTTGACCTAACGGAGGCCTACCTGCATGTGCCAATCAACCAAGACCATCGGCAGTACCTTCGGTTCTGCTATGCAGGTAGGCACTTCCAGTATAGGGCCCTTCCCTTTGGCCTTTCCTCGGCCCCTAGAGTCTTTACTAAGATCCTAGCCGCAGTGGCCGCCTACCTCAGGTCCTTGCCAGTGAGAATCCAATGCTACCTGGATGATATTTTAGTCCAGGCGTCCTCTGAACATCTCGCGAGGCGCCATCTCCAGGTAGTGATCTCCATGCTAGAACTGCATGGGTTCTCCATCAACTTGGAGAAAAGCCACCTTGATCCTGCCACTACCCTTCCTCACCTGGGTGCCATTGTCGATACCTTGGAGTGTAGGGTTTTTCTCTCCCAGGAGAGACGGGATAGCATTAATCAGTTAGTTTCCCAGATACAGCGGGATCGCAGGGCTCCTCTGGCCCTCCTGTCCACTCTCCTGGGGAAGATGATCTCCTGTATTTCTATCACCCCTTGGGCACGCCTACACTCTAGGGATCTTCAATGGTTCCTCTTACCTTTCCAGAAGATAGGCCGCAGCACCTCACTGTCCCAGGTCCTGGTCCCTTCAGCGGTCCTCCGGTCCCTCATGTGGTGGCGGTCTCCGGCTCTTGCTCAGGGGTGCCTGTTCCGTGAGCCCCCCAGGGTGGTTGTGACGATGGATGCCAGCCTGTCTGGCTGGGGTGCCCACTCCGATGGCCAGCTGGCTCAGGGTCGCTGGTCTCAACTGGAATCGACGGCTTCCATCAACTTGCTGGAGCTTCGGGCGGTCTTCTTGGCCCTCAAGACTTTCAGAGTCTCTTTGGCGGGCCGTCACGTACTAGTCCTCACAGACAACACGACGGCCAAGGCTCATGTCAACAGGCAGGGGGGCACCCAGTCGCGCACCCTCATGAGGGAGGCTCTCAGACTCGGCCTGTGGGCGGAGCGTCATCTCCTCTCCCTATCTGCGGACCACATCTCCAGGGTTTCCAATACCCAGGCGGACTGGCTCAGCCGATCGATGGATCATGCAGAGTGGCGCCTGCATCCTGCCCTCTTCCAGTCCATCGTGTGCCGCTTCGGTCTCCCGCAGCTGGACTTGTTCGCCACCCCAGAGAACAGGCAGGTCCCGAGGTTCTTCTCTCGGTTTCCTTCCCCAGGAGCGGAAGGGGTGAATGTGCTCCGGATCCGGAGGCCTCCTCTACGCCTTCTCTCCACTGGCGATCTTGCCACAGGTCATCTGGAAGGTCCTGGAGCATCGGGCAGAGGTCATCCTTTTGGCGCCTCATTGGCCGTGGAGGCCCTGGTTCACGGACCTGAAGTCCCTGTCTGTGGAGCCGCCATGGACGATTCCTGCCACGGAGACATCGCTCATCCAGGGGCCGCTGGCGCACCCGGATCCCTAGTGGTTCCGGCTAACCACCTGGCGGTTGAGTGGGGCGCTCTAAGGCGGCAGGATTACGACCCGGACGTAATCTTAACGATACAGGCTTCGCGTCACCCTTCCACCGAACGCATCTATGCTTCCACCTGGAAGTCCTTCTGTTCCTGGTGCGCCTCGGAGGGCCTTTCGCCCATTGACATTCCCCTGCCCAAGGTGCTGAAGTTCCTCCAGCGGGGTTTGGACATGGGTCTTTCTCCTAATACCCTTCAACGCCAAGTGGCGGCCTTGTCGTCGGCCCTCTCCTGTGCTCAGGTGGACTCGCTGGGCCAGATCCCAATGGTTTGACGTTTCTTGCGGGGGGTGTCCAACCTACGGCCTTCCGTTGTGCACCGTTACCCAACCTGGGATCTCCCCAGAGTGTTGCAGTCTCTCACGACGATCCCCTGCGAACCTCTTCGTTCGACTTCCCTGCGTTACCTTTCCTACAAGGTGGACTTCCTGATAGCAATCACCTCGGCTCGCAGGATTTCCGAGCTTTCGGCTCTGTCGGTCAGTAAGGACTTATGTATATTCCACTCGGACCGTGTTGTTCTTCGTTTGGACCCCTCATTTGTTCCGAAAGTTAACTCTATCTTTCACCGGACTCGGGAGCTGGTCTTGCCAAGCTTCTGTTCGAACCCTTCGCACCCTTCGGAGAAGATCTGGCACACTCTGGACGTCCATAGGGCGGTCGGCATATACATTGACCGCACTTGCAGCTTTCGCAGGACAGAAGCTCTTTTCGTGGCCTTTTTGCCTCACTCGCTAGGGCGGAAGGTGTCCGCTACGTCCATCGGGTGCTGGATTCGGGGCACCATCGCCAAGGCCTACGAAGTGGCTGGGTTGCCACAACCCCCGGGGATTACGTCCCACTCTACTCGGAGTGCGGCTACATCTGCTGCCTGGGCAACCCAAGCTCCTCTGGTGGAGGTGTGTCATGTGGCCACCTGGACTTCCCCTTCACCCTTCATCCGACACTATAAAATCGACAAATTTGCGTGAGCTGACGCAGCCTTCGGTCGAAGAGTTCTTCAACGAGTTTTAGGGGAGTCTCTATGACAGGGGCTTGGACCTGCCCTCCCTGGGGACTTTCACGCTTTGGTAGGTCCCATCCTGGATGATGGCTCCTCCCACATTGGAGAATGGGCGTTGGCCTTACCTGATACGCCTCTTCTCAACAGGAGGAGCCATCATTCAGTCCTGCCCTGCACGTGTCCAAGCCATTTTTCGGCTGACGCCCGGCCTTCGGACTGCCTTGGTGTTTGGTCTTTTGGACTATTTTTGCTAGCCAGTGTTCGCCCTCTTCAGTTTTTGGCGGTTACAGGAGGGGAGGTCATTTTTCATCGACTGTATTTGGATTCTGGGCCACGTCAAGTCTGTTCTTCGTTTCTCACCGGATCTGGGTCACATGAGGGCAGACCCAGCAAAAAAATAACAGACTCGGTCCTCACTCTGAGTGGACGAGGACAACCCATCCTGAATGATGGCTCCTCCTGTTGAGAAGAGGCATATCAGGTAAGATCAACGCCCCATTTAGATTACAAAAACTGCTCTACTCAGCATAGACTTTTGGAAGCTTTATTGATGAAAGAGAGATACCATGTCTGAACTGATCTGTAACTTTTCAAATGTACAACAAATAAATTTTCAACAACAAATTAATTACTATAAAATATTATGCTTTATATGTGATTTATGTCCAAACTAAACAAAATCTTTGATCCAAGATCTAACACAATGTCCCTTGATTTTAATAGGACTTACTTGGAGAACTGTATATAGAATTTACATCTGAAAACACTGCTAGTGTTCAAAAGAAATATGTATATGGTGTACAGTAATTGCCATTAACCAGAAAGGAAGCATATTTTATTCATGTAGGTTTCATGTAATCATCTTCTTTAAGAAAGAGTAACTAAATACCTTTAATGCAGTAAGATCAATTGAGGTATAAATATTCAGTTATTTCCAAAGCTTATTATGCTAACTGAATGAGCTTCAACATAAGCAAAGGTTTGAAAATAATATTTACCATTTCTTTTTTTATTCATTAAGGTTTTATTTTATTATATAAAATACAAAGAAGAGAAGAAAAAAATAGGAAATTAAGAGAAAGAAAGGGAGCGGGGAAAAGGGGGTGTGAGATACAAGGGGAAAGAGAAAAAGGAAGAAAAGGGCATTGACTTCCAACTCTTATTAGCACAGTACAAGATAAACACATTCCAATCTCAACTTTTTGCTTTTACACATTAATATATAACTAGCCATTTCTATAACACCAAATCTTTCTAATCAACAAAACCAAAGTCAAAGTTTCATTTTTTTTTCTTCACAAGCACAAATTCCAGAAGTGATATCCAAATAAAAACATATTTTCCTCTTTGAATAAAATAATCAATGTAACCATTCCTGCTTTATCTTCCTTGCTAGTAATCTTTGTAAACTGTCATCATTTTTATTTACAAAATTCATTATATACTTTCAAATTCTTTTACCTTACTGAAAAAAAAAGGGGGGGGAAGCCTTTTTTTCACCTTTTGTTTTCCTTCAAAGTACTACACTTTTTATAAAAAAAAACACTTTTTTTTAAATCAAAACTTTCTAATACATATTTTTCTTTGAAATCTTAACATATAAGCTTTAAACTTCAGTATTACATTTAGATCCCTCCCTCCAAATTGCCCTTATAGAATATTTTTTTTCTTTTATAAACATCCTTTTTAACACAGTTTTTCTTTAAACTGGTACATCATTTTCTTTAACTTTCTCTTAATACAGGTACTCTCAAATACATTTTCAATATCTTTTGCCTACTTTAAGAATTACTTAAGCATTATATATATATGTTTAAATAAATTACATTTTCAAATTTTGGGTTAAACCTTTCTTTCAGTTGCCCATATCAAGCAGGAAAATTCATCCTAATTCCAGTTAACTCATTAAGTTTAAGTCACTCCTTCCAGCTTATCTTCATGGAGTAAAATCTTTTTCTTCTCTGGAAGTTTTATCAAAGACTTATAGGCAGTGGTGGGTTGCTACCGGTTCGTCCCGGTTCGCGTGAACCAGTAGCGGCGGTGGCAGGAGGCTCTGCCCACCCGCCCGGAAGTCATCACGGACGATCTGCGCATGCGCAGAAGCACGCGCAAGTGCGTTCACACTTCCGAACTGGTAGTGAAGATGTGAAACACACTACTGCTTATAGGCCTTTCTTTTTATCACGACATCCTCAACCTTGTTAATGTCCTTAAAGAAAAAGTCCCAAATTCGTCTTTTTTCTCGATGCTCTTCTTTCCGTTGTGTTGAGAGGTTTATATTTGAACCATAGTAGTGAAAGTTAATATCAGGTTCTTCCAAAACTGTGATAAACTTCTCTGCATTTTCAGCTACTTATGAAGTTGCCTCGGCAGTTTGGTAACTTTCTCCACATGTTTGCATCTCAGAAATAATTTGAGAGGATTTTTATCATCAGAGAACAGCTATACGCTAATTGCTCAACAATTAGCGTATTTTATTTAGAGACCTTTCAAATATATCTCTAATACTTTGCTCCACCATCTTGGTTTCCTCTTTTAATCAGAATCAGAAGATTTTAGCCACCGACAGCTAAGAAGATCAAGCTACCAGTTACTGCAATAGTAAACTAAAATCATAGCTTTCAATCTTTATCTTTCTCTGTCAGCTTTTTTTTTTCTCACCACACTTCCTTATTTTGCTTGCCCTTAGCAGCCTTCTTCCTTGTTCTTTGAGACAAAAAGAAATCCCTAAAATGGCACAAGTCTTCAAAAAGGTATAGCAGGCTGTAGCTAGAAAGAGCCTCTTTTTAAGCTGACTTTAAAAAGATTAAAAGTCGTTGAAGGTGATTAAGAAGAGAAAAGCATACCTTTGACAGCATATCCGTTTGAAAGGTGAATTTCAAAACTGTGGATTCTTCAACCCCAAACAGATTGCAGCCCCTCACCTCCCAACTTTTGGCATGCAGATAGCTTTGGAGTTCAACTCCAGAAGCTGTTTGCTGGCTTACAGCTGTATTGGAGAGTTCAAAAGGGAAGTTCTTTGACACACCCTGGCCGGGTGGGTTATAAAAACTGATGGGATGCCAGCAGAGGTGGGTTCCACCCAGTAGTGACCCACTGGTGATGTCACGATGACATCACGGATCTGGTTCGGTTGATGCCAGTCCGTGGGCACCGCCATCTTTTTTTGGAATTTTTTTTTAATTTTTTTTTTAATTTTTTTTTCTTCTGCGCATGTGCAGATTTTTTTAAGTTTTGTTTTGAATTTTTGTTTTGCTTTTTTTAAAAAAAAAAATTTTTTTTTGCGCGCACGCAAAGGAAGCGAACCGGCAGCAAGGTAAGTTAGAACCCACCCCTGGGTAGGAAGGAGAGGGCATGGGACCCAGGGGGCTTCTGCCTGCCAGCGCGCCATGGGCAGTAGGAGATTGCAAGCCTCAAGGGCTCTGGGTGGGACGTGGAAGGCATGCAGCTTCTGGCATTGCAGGGGGGAGGGGGCGGAAGCCTACCTTATTTCCAGCTCCATCGTGTTTCTCCGTCGCGTTTCTTGTGCAGGGAAACAAAAGGTTGTGGGACTAAAAATAAAGTGCAATCAATCAATTTCAACTTCTCGCAAAAGAAAAAAATCCCACAAACTTTTGTTTTCCTGCACAAGAAACGTGACGGAGCTGGAAATCAGGTAGGCAAATAAATGCTTGGGGGAAGCGAGGGCATCTGGCTGGTGGTGGGTGGGGCAAGCGGTGGCAAACTCTCTTCTCCCTGCTGCATCTCCTTCCCTCGTGTTGTCTGCTCCATTTCCCATTTCTACATTGCAGCGCAGCTGTAGGATCCACTTTGATAGCGAAGGGGGGGGGATAATTTGCCTGGCCAAACTAACCCCGCAGTCTCCCCTACACTGGGATCAGCTTTGATCAGGTCAGTCAGTTGGTCAGTGGTTCCTTTGGTGGCAAACAAAACAGCCCCATTGCACCACGCCTCCTCCTGCCAGGAAGCGCAAATGGGCTGTCTGTGTGCACATGGGGCACTTGGAGAGAGAGAGCAAGAGAGCTCTCCAACCTGTGTGTGTGTGTGTGTTTGTGTGTGTGTGTGTGTGTGTGTGTGTGTGTGTGTGTGTGTGGCTTTTTTTCTCCCTTCCTCCAATTTCTTTTTGTTTTTTAAACAAAGGAGGTGCAGTTGGGGGGTAGAGGGGGGTTGTCCCAAAAAGCAAGAGCACAAAGTTAAAAGAACAGCTTTTGAAATCCTTAAAAAGTTACGATGCTGACCCTGGGCCAGCAATTTCTTTTTTCCTTTTGGGAAAAAACAAACAGCAGGTATCTGAGCAGGCATCCCAGACTCTTAATAAGGGTGACATTTAAAAGCTGGGGGGGAGGGGAAGTTGCCTTCTCCCCCAGAAAATGGAAGGGAGGGTAAAGAAGGAAGGAGATGGGAATAAAAAGGAGAGAAGAGGGGAGGAAGGAAGGAAGGAGATGGGAATAAAAAGGAGAGAAGGAGGAAGGTGGAGGAAGGAAGGAGATGGGAATAAAAAGGAGAGAAGGAGGAAGGGGGGAAGGAGGGAGGGAGGGAGGAAGGAAGATTATAATGAGAGACAGTGAGCATCTGAGATAAATCCTGCCTTAGCACTTGGCTACCAGCAGCCCTGCTGCCTTTTGACATGTGGCTTCTTGGGGGTGCATTTTGGAGAAGTGTCAAAATAAATGCTAAAAAGGCAATCAGCTG
>QLTV01003791.1:347731-364556 GCA_003457575.1 Thermophis baileyi | reverse complement strand
TCCCATATTTTTCAGGGATTTACATGCATTCCATGTCTATAGTCCAGAGCATAAATATGTGTGTGTTTATTTTGTACATCAGGTTGCCTGTTGTCTATCACACTCTTGGGCAAAGCATGTGAGCCATTTCCTCCTTTCAGTGGTCCATGAAAGTACATCTATAGTATGTAGATAATAAAGTTGAAAAAAGGTGAACAACATTTTTACAGAACTATAGATTCGTTGAGGCTGGGTGTGACAAGGAATGGCTGGGAGGGGAGGGGCCAGGCGAGGCACCCCTTGACGTGAGTGACATTGAGTTGGCCACGCTCACCCAGTCACATGACCACCAAGCCTCGCCTGCCGAGTCACATGACCATGAAGCCACTCCCACATGGTCACATGACCATGAAGCCACACCCACCCAGTGACATCAGAATAAAGTCGGAAAAAGGTGAACAACATTTTTACAGAACTATAGATATGTTGAGGCTGCGTGTGACAAGGAATGGCGGGGAGGGGAGGGGCCAGGCGAGGCACCCCTTGACGTGAGTGACATTGAGTTGGCCACGCTCACCCAGTCACATGACCACCAAGCCTCGCCTGCCGAGTCACATGACCATGAAGCCACTCCCACATGGTCACATGACCATGAAGCCACTCCCACCCAGTCACATGACTGCCAAACCACTCCCACCCGGTCACATGACCTTCAAGCCACTCCCACCCGGTCACATGGCTGTCAAGCCACTCCCACCCGGTCACATGGCCGTCAAGCCACTCCCACAAAATTAAGCCACACCCACAAAATTAAGCCATGCCCACAGAGTGGTAGTAAAAAAAATTGGAACCCACCCCTGATTCTGACTTATGACTGCATGATTTGCTTAACAATTGTGTGATTCAGAATTACAATAATGTGATTCGCTTAACAACATAACAGTCATAAAATCAGGTCCAATCACATGGGTGCCTTAACTTACAACTGAAATTGTAATCATGAGTCAAGGACTCTTAACAGTACAGTATCTTAAACGCAATAATCCACCTTCAAAGGACTTCTACCTCTTTGGGTTGCATATTGGTCAATCTATCATTCAGGGACCACATAGTAATGTGACCACTGGACCTAGCTAGTCCTTGGATGGGAGACTATCAGAGAGTATCAGGGCTGTAGACTAGACTGGAGAGTCAGAAAACATCTTGGACAAATTGGTATGCTGTTGCCAAGAAAAATACATGGATGTGACCATGCATTAACCAGGGATCTATTTCAATTCAAACACAATTGTAGTTAATGGTATGGGAACATTATTGATTTGTTTCATTTTCTTTTAGATAAGAAAACAGTTTTCATCTGATTCCAACAAAGTTCTTTCTTGCTCCTAATAGAGAGAGAACGTCTGAACTGAAACTTGTTTGCTTTCTTAAAGGTGGGGAAAGTCTATTTGGATGTATGAAAAGACAGAGCAACGAATTGAGACCCAGGATGTTTCTTTTGCCAGAAGTTAATTAAGTTGTGCAAAATAGTGTTGGGGAATGATAACAATACTTTAATGCATTTTTTTTAATTTTCAGAGGGTACTTATTACAGTTTTGGTTATTAAATCCTGCTTTCTTGGGTAGATAAGAAAAAACATTATGGTGTTCTAGTTGCCGCTGCTGTTCTGTTGCTATAATGCAAGATTATCAGATGATAAATAATATGTGTGGGTTGTTTTTTCTCTCTCCCTTGTAGTTGCATTCTGCTGTGACCAAAATCCAAGTACAAAGACCTGGTTTCAATTACACATTTGCTCATATCTGCATCCTAAATAATGACAAGTCCTGCATAGTGGATGATATTGTACATATCCTGAAGGAACTGAAGGCTGCTCGCTTGTCTAATCAAACTAATTTTGCTATCAGATATCCAATCACACACTTAAAGGATGGCAGGGAAGTATACAATGGGCACCAGCTTGGTGGAGTCACTGTGCACAGCAAAGATCGGGTAAAGTCTGCTGAAGCCATTCAGCTTACCTATTACTTGCAGGCAATCAATTCCTTAAATGACATTGTAGCAGAAAAATGGGAATCCAACTTCTGTGACACAGTAGAACGTTTCCAGAAATCCAACCAGAATGTCACAATGTATCCTTTCACTTCATCATCCCTTCAAAAAGACTTCCAGAAGACAAGTAGGATATCAGAACATTACCTAACCACAAGCCTAGTCCTTGTGGTGACCTTGGCAATGCTCTGTTGTTCCATGCAAGACTGTGTCCGCAGCAAACCTTGGCTTGGCCTCCTTGGCTTGTTAACTGTGACTCTGGCCACTCTCACTGCAGCTGGAATCATTAATCTGACTGGTGGGAAATATAATTCTACCTTCCTGGGAATTCCCTTCATCGTGTTAGGTAATTATATCTCATTCTGTTATTACTGTGGATTTATCTGCAATATTTGTTTGATCTACTCTATTATGGCAAAGTAACTCTAGCAATTTGCTAACCCTCTCATTTTGTTTAATCATTAGCAATCATTCAGATTTGGGATACCTTATTTATGCTTATTTTGTAGTCAATAAATCTTTAGAAATTGTTGTCTATCAGTATCTCTGTTTACTTTGCTATGGCATATTCAACATTAGTCCCTTCAAAATACAAGGAGTTTAAAGGGGGGGGTAGATATACCAAGACCATCCAATCTAGCTAAGTTCAAGTAGGAGGTATGTCTAATCCATGCCACTCTAAAAATTCTCCAGCTCACTTTAAAACCCAGATCTGAATTAAGTTTGAAAAAGCAGAGCTCCATTCATTGAAAGTATAATATGAAAAGAACACAAATGCTATAGTTTGTTTTATTTTTTATAAGCAAGCTAAATGGGATGAAGCATCCCAATTTCATGACAGATGTGGGGAGTTGTAGTTCATTCCTTTAAATGTTTTGTTTCTAAGTGCCTCCAATTATGTTGTTTTAAGGAAGAGTGTAAAGTATTTTGTGGTGAAACACTTGCAATAGATTTTCTGAAGGAAAGTGTATTCAAAAGGACTTCCTAAATACTGTAGAACTTATTGTTTAAACTTGTATTGAAAGTATAAAGGAGTAATTCTCTGCCTTTTCCATAAAATAAATCAACCATTCAACTAGGTCAGCTGTTATATATACTCTTTAGAAAATACAATCTCACAAACCCTCAGGATTAGGAACTGTAGAACAGAGTATTGCAAAGGTTATCTCTCAGTGCCAAAGATATGCCCACCCACTGAACTCTCTGAGAAAATTGGAATTGGTGGATTGGGGCTGTATTATGGTAGAAGCAAACATCAGAACTAGATGTGTTCTTTAGAGTTCTTGGTGCTATCTAAGCTTGGTTGTTTACTGAGATATTTATTAACCAACTAGGTGACATCATCATCACCCCATGATGTTATTAATTGGATAATGAAATGTCTGCAAGTAAATATCCAAACTCAGACAGCATCAAATACACCACAATTCAACTCCAAACTATACACATTCTCTTCCAGTAATTCTGATCATTGGAAATTGAAAGGTGGTCAAGTTTCTGTTGCTTTATTGTTCTGAAGACTTAATAATACTCTAGTTGTAGATTAGCTGTGGATTTATTTCAGACCTGTTTGGAACATAATGTAATAAAAATTGGAATGATGATAGTGCCTATGATATACTGTATGTAATAAATCAAGAAATATAAACAATGGACTTGTGCTAATTGTACTTCAGAACATATAGTTACATTAGTTGTGGATTTGGATGTAGGTTTATTGTGACAATTTGGCAGGTTATTTGTGATAGAGGTTGGAAGCTAGCATTGCACAGAGAAATTTATCAGTGTCATGAAGCAGGTGGGCAATCTGTAAGATTACAAGGTGACACTCGAGTGTGGAGTATATACTGTTGCAAGTAATTGAACTTGTATTTGCCTTCTGCAGCTAAATTTCACCTTACTTGTTTGACCGTCTATCACCTGACCAGTAGTAGCTACATATACTTTAAAATCACCTACCAAATCAAGAATGATTCTATGTCAGCTGGTTATTCAGCATTTTGCCTATCCTGGTGGTGATGTGAATAGAAATTGCCACCTGATGCAGAAGTTTCCCTGTCCGATGGTCAGCTTATTCAAGAGCGGAAAAGAAAATGATGAGAAAAAGGGGCTGTTGTCTCTCCTTTCCCATAATGTTATCTCTTCTGGACTTGTTGCCTTTATTGTTAGTAGCAGCACCTGGTTTTTTAGGCCCAGCAAATTGCTTAGTACTATACTAATCTGTCAGAGTTTGCAGCACATCTGACCAGCACACAAGTAAATGAACTTCAGCAGGATTCAATTATATATAAGAAACTTCTTTATATACAATACCATACAGCAGAATCCAGAAGTACAGAATCAATAATCATAGAAGTAATATTCACAGAAGCAATATAATATAATAAAATATAATACAGTGGCTATCATATACAGTATATACAGATCAGAGAACCTAAGCCACGCCCAGGCTCTGAGCCGTCTGGGTCACCAAACAGTCCCCATTGGCTGACCTGTTACCATGTCTATCCCAATTCATGAACCCTTATATACTGATACTCTTCCCCTCATGACTGGAATAGACAGAAAACCAAATAACTCAATGTTCTTCTTGTGGTGCACTCCACCCAATGGCTTGGTCATTATATCGGCCAGATTGTCCTCTGAAGAACAGTGAAGCAAGCTAATTAATTTATATTTTATGGCTTCCCTGACATTACAATATTTAATGTCCACATGCTTGCTTCTATTCTTTACTCTGTCACCTGTTGCCATTTTAATGCAAGCAGCATTATCCTTATACACTGTTACTGCATCATTTACCTTTACGCTTAAATCCTGTAACAGCTGTATGTACCAAGTTACCTCTGAACAAAGTTCAGATAAAGCAATAAATTCTGCCTCTGCAGTAGAAATGGCTACAGTTGTTTGCTTTCTAGACTTCCAACCAATTAAAGCCCCTCCAAACAATACCACAATCCCAGAATTGGACTTTCTGGTTTTTACATCATTGGCATAATCACTATCAATATAGCATTTCAATTTTAATTCTTCAGAGACCTGTATTTGAAGACCCAAATTCACAGTTCCCTTCAAATACCTGAGAATCCTTTTTACACCCATCCAATGCAATTGCGTTGGTGCAGCAGTAAAGTGACTTAAGATGCTTACTGCACAAGCTATGTCTGGTCTGGACCACTGTGACAGATATAACAGGCTCCCTATTGCTGACTGATATATCTCTTGATCGTAGGCTTCACTTTTGTCCTCACCCAAACTGTTATGAAAATCTGTGCTCATAGGTGTTGGAGCAGAATTACAATCCTTCATGTTATATCTCTCCAACAGCTGTTCAATTTTCCTTCTTTGATTGAGAACATAACCACCTTTCTCAGTTTTTTCTATCTCCACACCGAGATAATTTTGTATTTCTCCCAAATCTTTTAATTCAATTTTTTTTCTCTAATTGATTAGCAAATTCTTTTACCTGTGACAAATCCTTTGCAATGAAACAAAGATCATCCACAAATGCTAATAGTTGACAATCCCCACCTTGTAACTCCCCAGTGTATATGCAACCATCAGCCTTGCAACTCTTGAACCCAAGACCCTTCAATGCCTTATCTAAACAGATATTCCAATTCCTGGCTAACTGCTTCAGCCCATAAATGGCCTTGTTCAATTTATACATGGTGTTAGGCTTTTTACTTTCATACCCTGGTGCTTGAACCATGTAAATTTCTTCCTCTAATTCTGCATTGAGGAATGCAGTGGTTATGTCAAAAAGCCAAATTTTATGGCCACGTGCCACTGCCAATGCTAGTGCAAACTTATGCTTTCACTCTTCACTGTTGGTGCGAATACCTCATCATAGTGCACATTTTTCCTTTGTGAAAAACCTTGTGCCACTAAACTTGCTTTATATTGTACCTGATTGTTGGGTAGGACTTTCTTTTGGCACACCCACTTACATCCTACGGCTTTGCTACCCTGTGGCAAAGTCATAGATGTGAACACTTTATGTTCACCCATGGATTTCATTTCCTTGTCCATGGATTCTTTCCACTTTACTTGTTCAATTTTGGGTAATGCCAATATTTCCTGATAGTTTCTTGGCTCATACCACACATTACACACCTTAACTTTACTAGCAGAATACCTGTCAGGTGGAATCCCCTTGTTCCATCGCTCTGACCTGCGTGGCATTGACTGCTCTTGTGTTTCAACCCTCTCTTGTTTCATATCCAAGTCATCACCTTCTCCTGACTCATTTTCTTGCTCTCTTTCAGTTTCTCTTCCCTGAACGCTGACACTGTCACTAAGTGAGTTACCATCACTAAGTGAGTTACCATAACTAAGTGGATCATTCCATAAATTTGCATCAACTTTGTTCCAATTTTGCTCTGCAAAGCTAGCAGACCTGGAAATGACTATTATTTTGCTCTCATTGCTAAAATGATAGCTCTTTGAGCCTGGCTGATAGCCTGTAAACCTGAGCTTTCTAGCCTTTGGTTGTCCTTTTCTTCGGACTGCTTTTGGAATATGCACCCATGCAGTGCTTGCAAACACCCTTAAATGTGCCAGACATGGTTTTCTCCCATATAGCACTGCATATGGAGTATCATTAATGGATGAACTCCACAGCCTATTGATTAAATAATTAGCAGTCAACATGGCTTCACCCCAATATGACCTGCTTATACCAGAATCCTCCAGCAGTGAGTCCTTCATTGTTTGTAAGACTCCATTCCGCCTCTCCACTACACCATTCTCAGCTGCTTTGTATGGATTAGTGTGTCTGTGTTTTATTCCTAACTGTCCCAACCACTGTTGAAAATTTGTTGACATGAATTCCGAACCTCTGTCAGTTTGCGGATGGCATACCTGTTGTTTATATCTTCTTTCTATGAAGCTTACCCATTGCTTAAATTTCTGTAGCATCTCCATTTTACTCTTTAGTAAATAGCAGAACCCAAACCTGCTGTAGTCATCTACAATGACCAGCGCATACTTTGCTCCTCCCAAACTGGCTTGCATTGGCCCAACCAAATCTGCATGTACCAGCTCTAGAGCTCTTGTTGTCTGCCTTGTGCTACTCTTGCTTACTGGGAATGCTTTGGACTTTGATGATTTGCATAGTGCACAATCCAAATATGCCTTACATCCCTTTAAATTTAAACCTTCTCCAAACTGTTGCATCTTTTGCAAAACTGAAGCTGGCATGGCCAAGCTTTCTGTGCAAGAGATGAACAAATGAATCATGTTGTGCCACATTTCCAAATGTTTGGGCACATTGAACCTTTTGTCCCTGCAACACATAAAGATTATCCTCTTTTATGCCCTGTGCACATACATTCCCATTTCTCTTTATGAGACACCTCACATTTGCAAATGTGGTCTCAAATCCTTGCTTGTCTAAACTAGAGACACTCAGTAAATTATGCTCCATTTCAGGCACACATAATATATCATTGAACCTCTTTTCCGGATATGGAATTTGCACACTGCCTCTTCCAGTGCTTTTAGCCTTCTGGCCATTTGCCAAGGCTACTGCATCTCCACCAGCTGGATCCATTCTGAAAAACAATTTAGAATTATTAACAATTGTTTGACTTGCCCCACTGTCTATTAACCATTTGTCTCCGCTATTACAATAGCTAACTTTTGCCACAGCAACTTGTCCATCAGTTGATTTTCTTCCTTGCAAACCATTTCTGTCTTGCAAATAGTTTCTTCCTTGCAAATAGTTTTTCCTTTGCAAACAGTTCTTCTTCAAATGTATCTTTTCACCACAGATGAAACACCACTGTTGTTCCTGATCTTTCTGCTTAGAAAACCTTTGCTGGGCTGTATTCTGGTCTCTTCTACTACTTTTCTCTTTGTAGACATCTTGTCTGTTGCTCTGCTCTCTGCAGACAGCCAATCTGTTACATTTCTCTCTCTGCTCCTTGGGCCCCCACCTCAGGAATTTCTCCTCATGGCTTTTTCTAAAATGGCACTTGTTCTCCTCAGCAATCAAACAAGCCTTTAAGGCCTCCAAACATAATTCCTGCTCTGGTTTGCACTCAAACACTGCAGAAACTATGTCCCACGTTTAATGCAGACTATTTAACACCAACAGCACTTTCTGAGATTCCGGAATCTGCATTCCACACTGTTCTAACTCAACAAATAGAGTTTGCAAGTGTACAAAATGCTGCTCCACAGATTCTTATGGTTCCAACCGGGCTCTGTATAATTGTTTGGACAAATGCACAATATTGCATGCAGACACACTCACATGCACACTTCTCAATTTCAGCCAGACTTCATTGGCAATTTTTAAATTAGCCACATTGATAAATTGTTCATCTTCTAAACTCAAGAAGATGTAGGCCAGTGCCTTATCATGCTGCCTTTGCTCTGCAGCTGCTAATGATCCCTGGGGTGGATTAACAACAACATCCCAGAGCTTCTTAGCCTTCAGGAAACATTCCATCTTTGCAGCCCAAATTATATAGTTCTTCTGTCCCAAACGAGGCAGAGAGCTCTCCTTGAATTCAACAGCCATCCTGCAAGCCTTCTCTGCCTGGTTTCTTTTTTAACACAGGCAGTCTCTCAGCTTAATTACAGTTCAGTCTTTCTGTGTGTTCTGGGCCCATAACCTGTCAGAGTTTGCAGCAATCCAACCAGCACACAAGTAAATAACTCAGCAGGATTCATTTCTATAAGAAACCTCTTTACATACAATACCATACAGCAGAATCCAGAAGTACAGAATCAATAATCACAGAAGTAATATTCACAGAAGCAATATAATACAGAGGCTATCATATATATACAGATCAGAGAACCTAAGCCACGCCCAGGGTCCAAGCTGTCTGGGTCACTAAACAGTCCCCATTGGCTGACCTGTTACCATGTCTATCCCAATTCATGAACCCTTATATACTGACATAATCTGCCTTCTCCCTTGATATATCGATACTTTGAAATAATTTAAAACCTTAGTTCTGTTGCCTAGTCTCTTGGCAAAAAGAAAAAAACTGCTTTAACATTTTTAAGGCACTTTATACTTCTTATTCTTGTATATTCTTGTATATTGAGCCATGGTGGCGCAGTGGTTAGAGTGCAGTACTGCAGGCTACTTCTTCTGCCTGCTGGCTGCCTGCAATTTGGCAGTTCAAATGTCACCAGGCTCAAGGTTGACTCAGCCTTCCATCCTTTCGAGGTGGGTAAAAATTGTTGGGGGCAATATGCTGACTCTGTAAAACCGCTTAGAGAGGGCTATAAAGCACTGTAAAGTGGTATATAAGTCTAAGTGCTATTGCTATATTCCAAAGCACTGTGGTGAAAATTTTGCCCACTTCTGATTGATATAAATAACAGGAAACTGGATTTTGTCCTTTGCTCCATTTTAGGACTGTTCCTCCATAGCAGTTTAAAATGTTTAAATGTCACTCTGGCCACAGATTGTGATTGGAGTTTTGTGGAAACCCAGAATTAACAATGGCAATTGTATTCAGACCCTCGTCTTTTGCCAAGAAAATTGAAATTCATTCCAAATTGCCACATTTTGTCTCAGGATAGATAATTGATCTTAATTCAGTGTATGCTCTATTACCATTTATAAAATATTTTTTCTGCTGAGGAGGAGGGTTGACTTCCAGTTTTATGATTCTATATAGTCACAATGAGGCTTCAAGGGAGTCTTTATTTAGTAAGTTATAAGGAATAGAAACTAAGCTGGTCCATAAGCATAATTTTTCTCCACAACTATGAACAACGTAAACAATACCTGAGAAAGATATGATAGAGAAAAATATATTTCAGTACAGAAATTGTGGTTGGCTCACATACAAAATTTTGCACAGATTTTCTTACCGGTACTAGAATACATGTTTTATAAAAGTAGTGCAGTAATCACCATACTTTAGCAGGGTTGCTATTGGCTTTTATTTTAAACAGAGGTTTTTTAAAGAAAATAATAATAAATAATCATAGTTTGATCTTTTTCATTGAGATCATGAATTCATGTTATGAATAACATACAGAAAGATATTCTGCTGATTTGCAGTTGTTTACTTTAAAAAAAATGTGAAAGCAGTTCTCTAATTTCAGATTTGCAACCTACTTTACCTCTCAAAGCAGATTCTAGAACTGTTTTCTATAATCCTAGGGGAGGAAAAAAATCCATTTCCCCTAATTTACTACAGAATACCATAATTTTGGATTGAAACTACTAAATGTATTAGGATTCAGTTGGACATGATTAATTGAAGTAATTGAAGATGCCATCTGGAGAAATTAAAATCATCATGTTAAATATGCTATACACGCTGACAAATTTACATATATAGATTAGACACAAAGACACAAGAGATAAGACATTTCTTTTGATACAAGGGGTTAAAACAAGGAGAGTTCTAAGATTAAATGACATTTCAAAGTTACTCAGGCTATATTTTGCAAATCTCATACTTTAATTTTGTTGCTCCTCATAAATATTAGAAAGCAAAAACTGCAGGACCCCCGATTCATCTTTTGTCAAGAGCATTATTCATTTGCAAGCAGATTCAGTGCACTGATTTCATAGAGCAGTGATGGCAAACTTTTTTTGGTTCACATGCCAAAAGGGGAGCGCGGGGGGTCACGCGCGCACGTGCCCACACCCATAATTCCATGCTCCCCCTGCGCATGTGCACGTGACCACCACCCCGCTCCCGGCACGCGATGGCACGCCTGTTTTTCGCTCTCACCAGGCTTCAGAGCCTTTCTAGGAGCCTGGGGAAGGCGAAAATGGCCTTCCCCCCCCCCCTGGAGGCCCTCCGGAGGCCAGAAATGGCCCGTTTCAAGTTGGGAAATGGGCCATTTCTGGCCTCAGGAGGACCTCCGGGGGGGGGGGGCGTTTTCGCAACCCTGACATGGAGGCCCTCTGGAGGCCAGAAATGGCCCGTTTCCCAACTAGAGGACCTCCGGGGGGGTGGGGAAGGCCATTTTTGCCCTCCCCAGGCTCCTAGGAAGGCTCTGGAGCTTGGGGAGAGCAAAAAATGGGCCTTCCCCACCCACTCCGGAGGCTGGAAACAGCCTGTTTCCCGACTCCCAGTGGGCCCAGAAGGCCCAAAAATCAGCTGGCCAGCATGCACATGCGCGCCGGACCTGAGCTCGCATGCCCACCGATATGGCTCCATGTGCCACTTGTGGCACGCGTGCCGTAGGTTCGTCATCACGGTCATAGAGGCTTCAGAACTGAGGTTTAATTTACAGTGCATCTTTATGCTTTAGCATAAGGAAACTCATATTTCTTTCTCACATCTTGTACTGTGTTATTTATCTCAGATGGGTTTTATGACTTTTTAAAAATACATTCAAATTAATATTAATATACGTTATATGTTATTCTTGCTTTTAACTGAAAAGCAGTTATAGATTCATCCTTTGCAGTAGGTATCTGTGGACCTTAGATGTGCTTAGTTTAAAATAAGGAAAGCAACCCTGGAGGTAAACATTGTTTTATGCCAATTCCATATTATATCCAGACTATAAGATAAATACCACATGGTCTAAAGGAAACATACTACAAGGATTTGTTGTTAGACATCTGGTGCTTACATGAGTTCCATACATTGTCTGAATATAAAGTGACAATGCTTTGATCAAAACTAAATCAGCTATATAAATCATATTATTTTCCACAATCTGGATAAGGAAAATATCTACAGATATCAATTATATTTTATTAATTTCTGGACTTTATTAAATACAGATATTTTAATTGCATGACAAACTGCTGGAACAGAATTTTGGTTATGGCAGTTAAGTGATTAATTGATCCATCAATTGGTTGTGGAAGGAAAGGATGGGTGCCCAAAATGAACAACACATGGGTCACCCATATTGCTTTTTTAGACTCCACTAAAAGGTTAAAAAAAAAAAAAAGAAGTCCCTGTGGATTTTACTCCGCTAGTCATCGACCATAGGGGGCGGTGCTCATCTCCATTTCAAGGCCATTGAGTCAGAACTGTCCAAAGACATTTCTGCAGTCATGTGGTCAGCATGACGTTATGAAGCACTGTTAGTGTCCCACTGAAGTATCTATTTATCTACTCACATTTCCATGCTTTTGAACTGCTAGGTTGGCAGGAGCTAGAGTGAGGACCGGAGCTCACCCCATCACGTGGCGCTCAGGTCTTGAACCTGGGCTGCTGGCTTTCCAACTGACAAGCCCAGCGTGTTAACCACTGAGACACTGCACTGCCCCCCCCCCATAAAATATAGGAAGCCTGAAATACCAGCTTTTGCATTAAGTTCCCTTGAGGAAGACAGGGAACTGTTGATTTCTTGTTCACGCTTTTGGAACATCAAAAGATTAAAGCACAAAATGGATGTCATAAAGCTTCTAGGTACTTAAGGATTTCACTCCTTAAATTCTCCTACCCTTTGAAACAATGGGCCTGGGCCCCACTCACCTTTTGCACATCATGGGGTTAAGGGATCAAAATATCTGTCCCCTAAGAACATCTTTTCAAATGTTTAATTGACTGGCAATGAATGCACTTCAACCTTTACTTTTTAATGGACGAGTGTTAACTTTGTCAAGGCTTTAGTTTTAAGCTTTTCATTGTTCACCAATAGAATCAAGCACGTTGTTCACTGCAGGAATTATTTTCAACTAAGCTGTTTAGTGCTCAATAAGTCAGAATAAAATTGTCCAGTTTATTCAAATCCTCCTAATTTTTTTGCATAGCTTAATAAAAACTGTCAGAAGCTGGACTGTAACCTAGCACATAACAAAGAATCTATATAAAAAAGGTTGTATGTATGTATGTATGTTCCAGCATAACTCTGGAACACCTCGAGCAATTTCAACCAAACTTGGTACACAGATGACTTACCCTCTGGAAACAAATACTGGGAGGGGGGGGGAAAGACACCTCTAGGGTGTGTGTATATGTGTGTCTGTGTGTGTGTATTCCAGCATAACTCTGGAATGCCTGGGCCGTTAAGGAGAGCGAGTGCGGCATCCTAGAGCGGCAATTGTTTGTGATGTCAGTTCCTTCGCAGCTTCCTCTGGAAAGCTAGCCGTGACATTCGCCCCCCAGTGGACCAATGGGGAAGTGCCTGATGAATTTGGGGCAAAGTGCCAGGATCATAGACAGGGTTGGAAAGAGGAGCGCATGGGAGGGGGAAGGGAGAGGGCAGGGATGATGGGCATGGGAGTAGGGGGAAGAAAGGCCCCTCCCAATGGCTCCCTGTCAGACAAAGGCTTCGATGTCTGGTGGATTTGGGGCATGGGAGGGGGAAGGGAGAGGGCAGGGATGATGGGCATGGGAGTAGGGGGAAGAAAGGCCCCTCCCAATGGCTCCCTGTCAAACAAACGCTTCGACGTCTATAAATACCCGGGCAACGCCGTGTTATCTGCTAGTCTTTTATAAAAATTAGCTCAGCTTGACAGAAAACTTTTAGTTTTCTAATATAGAATAACAGTTGGTACTAACAAGGAATTACATATTTACTAGTAAGAAAGTGCTGTCTTTCTCTTTTAAACCAATATGAAATATCCCATCCTCTCCTGATTTCCCACATCTTTATTCAGATAGCTTCAGCTGTCATAAATTCCTATGTTTCTCCTCATCACTCATGTGTCTTTCTACTCTTACAGCTTTTCAGTTCTTTTCCTATGGCCTATTAATCCCCAATTGTCCTGAACATATGTCACATTTTCCTTTTCCCTTGGCAAAGAGGATACCTATTCACTGCTTATAAAGTAAGCCTGTTATTTTTCTCAACATGTTGCACTAAAATAGCTCCTTTGGCTGCTGTGACAACTCTCACAAATTGAATCAATGCATGAACAATTCAGCAAAGGATGGAAACTATTATGAAAAAAGTTAGCAATAATTGGGCTTTCAGGCAATATCCTATCAATTGCATTACTTTTGAAATGAACATTGGAGTCTAGCATGATTGTTAGGCCAATTTTTCTTGAACTGTGGTAGGTGGCATATGGCTGGAGGAATCTCATAAAGTAAAATCTCTTCTGGATTCAGTTCAACTTCTGGTGGACTCTGTGTTAATTTTTTGCCACAAAATACAGTATAATTTGCCATTGCCATCTTTTATGATAATCTTAGTATTCCCGGGAAGTGTGCAGTTTAAATATTAACCAGGCCTGGCCATGCTTAGCTTGCAAGACCACACAAGGTCAGCAAAATGCTGCCATCTACTGAGAGGAACTGCCTATATAATTCCTCATTTTAAAATATTATACTTTGCATTTGATTATAATATCATAGTGCTTTATTTGCATTGACACAAAATAAGTTATAAGAAAAAAATGAAACTCAAGCAAATGGGATGTTGACAGTTGCAAGAGAGCAGGGGATATGTAGTAGTTGAATACCTGATATACTAAGAGGAAAGAGATTGCTTATTGTGACTTGTTAGACTACCATGTCTATCATCTTTGTTTGTCATCCACATTAGAAAATTTATGAGAAAATTATGCTTCAGTGCTTGCAAACAAATAACTCATTTCATCAGCATTCATGCATGTACACCTACAATTAGACTCCTTAAGAAAAAAATCCCAAACTTTCAAAAAAGTTTGAAATTCCGCTTACTTTATTTTCACAAGAAATTATTCTTGTTCTCATACAATTTATATATTTTACTACCGTGATGTTTGGTCAATGAATTTGTTTGACATGATTGTTCATTATGTCTCAGTGTTAATCTCTGACCTTGTCAATGAAAAGGAATCCAAACAGCCAGAGTAGGAAGGGTTTTTTTTCCCCTGTCTCAAATCTTACTGAGCTTTTGCCACTAGGAGTCAACAGGACTGGATTGATCGACCAACATAATCAAATCTGAGCCAATTCACTGTATATCAATTGCAAATGGAAGGAACTGAAAAATCATCCTCACACAGAAATAGACTAGTGCTTATAAACATTCCCTTCATTCTTCCAACAGAACCTGCAAAAATGAAGGCAAAAATACCCAACGTGAAGTTTGGGTGAAAAAATGGGTGAATGAATAGGGAAACAAAAAAGGGAAATGTCTATGGAGATTTTCAGTCATCCAGGTCATAGTTGTCTCAAAAGTGCTTTTTCAAAAGGCAACTGGACTGTTTTTCCTTGAGGAAGAAGAAGAATCCTCCAACCATCCAGTCACAACTGATGAAGCTTATTGGATGAGAAGCAAAACTGCGCGCTGAACTCAAAAGACGCCAAGACCTGGGTGAAACTGACTTATACATTGACTACCGCGCTGATTGCATTAAAAGTAAGAACAACAGCCCACGTCTCAACAACCACCACCCCAACAACCAATACTAGGCATGCACGCCCCTAACTTCCTCAAAACCCACCACCACAGGCCTTAAATGCAAGTTACTTAACTCAAGAAGCCTAGTAAACAAAATACCAGAATTCCTCCTATTATTAAATACAGCTATATTCGACATTATATTTGTCTGCGAGACGTGGCTGAATTCATCCCTCCCAGACCCTATTACTACAGTAAGAGACTATCATGTTTACCGATCCGACTGTGAAATCCGTAGAGGAGGTGGTGTTGCTATCTTCTATAAAAAATCCCTAAATCTAAAAAATATTCAAGTTACACAGGAGCTTGCTCTTCCTGAAACCATCGTATGCGAGCTGTCCCTAAACACGACATTTCACTTTGTTACAGAGCCCCTGATTACAACCTTGTACATGCTAACAAACTAACTTCACTAATAACATGGGCAGCCTCTTCCCCACACCCTCTTATCTTCCTTGGTGACCTCAATCTACCTCTTATTAATTGGATCCTTAACGAATGTACAACAGAACCAATATATACAACCATGTACAATGGTGTTACTAATCTGGGATTGGATCAACTTGTAACAAACAACACTAGACTCAACAACTGCCTTGATCTCATCTTCTGCAATAATTTAAACTCAATCTATGGTCTACAAATAAACAAACCCTTTTCAAACAGCGACCACAGCATGATTGACTTTGGTCTCAATTTATGTCCTTACAAAGACGATCAAAATGACAAGATCCCAAAGTATAACTTTAGAAAAGCCAATTATGATTTCATAACTGACGACCTCTCATCTCTTGATTGGCAAACTCTGTTCACTGGCTGCATCACTGTCAATGACCATTATAACATCTTTTTACAAGAAGTCAAAAGAACCATCAAACTACACGTACCACTAATAATCCCCAAAACCAGGAAAAACAAATTACCCATAACAATAAGGAAGCTTCAGTCAAAAAAAAACCCCCTCTTTGGCGCAAAAACAAAACGGACTATGTAGCTAACTTCAAAAGTCACTACAAATCCTTATGCCGACAGATAAAGGCAGAATGCATCAATTCTGCCTTTATCTGTCGGCATAAGGGTTTGTCAAGAACAGATCATGCCAGACTAATCTTATTGCATTCTTTGACAAAGTGACAAAATTAGTGGACCAGAGGAATGCTGTAGATATAATTTACTTGGACTTCAGTAAGGCATTCGATAAAGTAGACCATAACCTACTACTAGATAAAGTAGAAAAATGTGGGTTAGACAGCAACACCACCAGATGGATTAAAAACTGGCTGACCAACCGCACTCAACGTGTAATGCTCAATGGAACTGCATCTACATGGAGGGAAGGATGCAGTGGAGTACCCCAAGGCTCTGTTTTAGGCCCAGTACTCTTCAACATCTTCATCAATGACTTGTACGAGGGGATAGATGGGGAACTCATCAAATTTGCAGATGACACCAAACTGGCAGGAATAGCCAACACTCCAGAAGATAGGCTCAAGATACAGAAGGATC
>QLTV01003791.1:329944-347438 GCA_003457575.1 Thermophis baileyi | reverse complement strand
CAATGGCTCATGCCAAATATTTCATAGTCGTAACACAAATAAATACAACGATCTAACACGAATTGATTTTACAGAAGATAACGTTGAAAAGGCATTACGCAACCTAAAACCATCTCTATCTATTGGACCTGATGGACTATGTGCATATTTCTTAAAAAAACTTTCCACAGCCTTAGCTGAACCTCTTAGCATAATCTTCGATAAATCTTTCAGGACCAGCTCCTTGCATAGTTTATGGTCACTAGCCACAGTCATCCCTATCTTCAAAAAGGGTGACCCCAGCCTAGTTGAAAATTATAGACCAATCTCATTATGTTGCATCACATGAAAAGTCATGGAATCAGTCATAAACCAATCCATTACCCTCTACTTAGAGACCAACAACCTACTCTCTAACAAGCAGTTTGGCTTCAGAAAAAATTGTCCTGCAATCTGCAACTCTTACACTGCAAAAACATATGGACTTCACAACTCGACCAGGGTAAAGCAATAGACGCAATTTATATATATTTCTGTAAAGCCTTTGATTCAGTAGTACACGACACGACTTCTAAAACTAAAATCTTATGGCATTTCCGGATCCCTGCATAAGTGGATAGCTGCATTCCTATCAAACAGGCAACAAGTAGTCAAAATAGGGAACGCTCTATCAAACCCTGCACCAGTTAACAGCAGTGTCCCCCAAGGAAGCGTTTTAGGACCCACACTCTTTATACTTTACATAAACGACCTTTGCGATCAGATTATAAGCAACTGTGTTCTCTTCACTAATGATGTAAAACTATTCAACACCACCGACAATGCTGCTACCCTACAAAAAGACCTTGACTATCTGTCAGAATGATCAAACAATTGGCAACTCCAAATCTCAACCAACAAATGCTCTGTCTTACACATTGGCAAAAAAAATCAAAATCAAAATACAAGCTGGGCGGATACGACCTTGTAGACGACTCTCACTCTGTCAAGGACCTTGGAGTACTCATCTCTAGCTATCTAAGTGCCAGAGCTCACTGTAACAGCATTGCCAAAAAAGCATTAAAAGTTGTTAACCTAATCTTGCGTAGCTTCTTCTCCGGTAATATTGAACTGCAAACTAGGGCATACAAAAATTTTTCTAGACCAATTCTTGAATACAGCTCATCTGTCGGAACCCGCACTGCATATTGGACATTAATACAATCGAACGAATCCAGAGATATTTCACGAGAAGAGTCCTCCACTCCTCTGCTCGTAACAGAATACCTTATGCCACCAGACTTGAAATTTTGGGTTTAGACAACTTAGAACTTCGCCGTCTTCAGTCCGACCTAAGCATAGTACATAAAATTATCTGCTACAATGTCCTACCTGTCAATGAATACTTCAGCTTCAACCACAACAATACACAAGCACATAATAGATACAAACTTATGGTAAACCGCGCCAAACTTGATTGCAGAAAATACGACTTCAGTAACAGAGTCATTAATGCCTGGAATGCACTCTGTGGTTTCTTCCCCAAACCCCCAAAACTTTACCCTTAGGCTGTCTACTGTTGACCTCACCCCATTACTAAGAGGTCTTTAAGGGGCGTGCATAAGTGCACCAGCGTGCCTACCGTTCCCTTTTATTCGTATCCATTTCATGTATTCATAGTTATGTTTATACTTATATCTGTTATCTAATACATGCTTGACGAAATAAATATATAAATAAATAATAAAATAAAATGTCTTCTTCCTCAAGGAAAAAAAGTCCAGTTGCCTTTTGAAAAAGCACTTTTGAGACAAACAGGGGGAAACAAACCTAAATGGAAGTAAGGTAAAGAGAAGATTTAACTGGTGAAGAAAGAAAAGTCCTCTTACAATAAGGGTTAAAATTCATTGGGCAAATAAACTTCAAGCGTCAGCTAACTTTAAGCTACACTAGGCATTCATGCTTTTCAGCAGCAAAGCACTGATACCTTCATCATACCAAACATCCTTTGGCCTGTTTCACAAGCCCGACATTTCACTGATGGAGAGAACCTCATCCTCTTATATAAATATGGTATTGTGCATTTGATTTCTTTTTCTTTTTCTGCCATTTTTATTTGATACATGTTTCTGTTATTGTCTTGGGGTTCCTTGTCCTCCATTTTTTTAATGAGTGTCTTCTCCCAGTTTTCCCTTCTGTTTCATTGATCTTTGTTCTTAGTTTCTGCTGGAGTCCTTCTAGGCTTCTTCCCTCCCAAACTCCCCCCCCCCCAAACTCTCATTATCTTCAACCAGGATCCTGGGATTACTTTTCTTCAGTACGTCCTGCTCATGTTTTCTATGCCTTATCATATTTTCTCAGGACTATAATTCTCTGGTTCTTAGCCTTCCTTATCATGCCCCCCCCCAATCTTTGGTAAGGCTGATATCTTTCTTGCATCTCCCCTACCCCATTTTCTGAGCAGTAATCTATTTGTTCACAATTTATAACATTCCTCTTTTTTCCCCATCCTGAACTCTGTTCCTTCTTTCTGGTACTTTCCTGACATTTCTTTGTAAACAAGCAATACTTTTCTCCTATCTGCTTGCTTGTTAATGTCACCAGTCATCCTTAGGGAGATTAAGCCTGTTTACCTTCCAGCTAGAAAGGTTCATAGTTGGGGCATAGAGGGCTTCTCAGTGAGATTTAAAACATTGCTAGGTTATTTTTTTTATTGCAAGATGCTACATCTACAGCCCTCTAAATCTTTTTTGAAGTGCAGAAATAAATATGATGCATATATTAAGGATATAAATACTATTCCTATTAGCTGTGCCATCTAAATCAACTTGCAAGACTAGAGTCTTTCTTATTGCCTTTCTTCACAATATAGCCTCTGTGCTTTCACACTTTTCTCAAGTCTTTTAGCTCTCATGGTTTTCCTTTGCAATAGCCTTCCACCCTGTTGTTAAGACATCTCTGACAGTAAAATCCAAGTTTACTTCAGCATGTAAAAATAAAAATTCAAGACATGCATGTAAAACAGAGCTCCATGATTTTTCTTGTCCACACATTTTAATTAAAGCAGTGAAGTTTTACAAAAATTAAAAATCCCATTTGAATGGTTTCAAAAATGAATTAACTGTTCATCTCCTTTTTTATTTTCTTTCCTTTCAAGCATACCAGTAGTTCTTTTATTTTCCTTTTAGTTATCTATACCCAGACATACCCTCAATATTCACAGTACTATATGTCACAAGGAAAGGATCATAAAATGTAAAGGTTGAAAGAAAGCTTGTAATAGGTAGTCCTCAACTTAAACAGTTCATTTAGTGACCGTTCAAAGTTCCACAGCATTGAAAAAAGTAACTTATGACCATTTTTCACAGTTACAACCATTGCAGCATCTCCAGGATCATGTGATCAAAATTCAGATGCTTAGTAACTGGTTCATACTTATGACCATTGCAGCATCCTGGGGTCAAGTGATCCCCTTTTGCAACCTTCTGATAAGCAAAGTCAATGGGGAAAACAGATTCACTTAACAACCAGGTTACTAATTTATCAACTGCAGTGATTCACTTAACAACTGTGGCAAGAAATGTCATAAAATGGGACAAAACTCACTTAACAAATGTCTCACTTAACAACAGAAAATTTGAGCACAATTGTGGTCATAAGTCAAGAACTACCTGTACTTCCAAATTACAGTGATGAAATCCAATACTACAACAGACTATCTTTCATCCTTCATTCTGATTTACTTTACCTTACTATTCTGATTTGCTCTATCCAACAATGGATAATTTCCTTGTGAGGCATACAGTCTCCTGAACAGATATAATCTGCATATTTTACCTTTTTTCCATGTTTTACTGATTACAACTAAAAGTTTGAAAGTTTAGGAATAATTGAAGATACCAGCATAAGCATATTTGTTTTAAAAAGCTGAACCGTTTTAATGGGAATGGGAAATAAACAATGTTCAGAATCAGAATCAGAATCAGAATAGAGTTGGAAGGGACCTTGGAGGTTTTCTAGTCCAGCCCCATGCTCAAGCAGGAGATCCTATACCATTTCAGACAAGTGACTGTCTAGTCTCTTCTTAAAAACCTGCAGTGATGAAGCACCCACAACGTCTGAAGGCAAGCTGTTTCACTGGTTAATTGTCCTCACTGTTAGAAAGTTTCTCCTCAATTCCAGGTTGCTTCTCTTTGAGAATTGAAATTGACACTCCTCTTTGTGGCAGCCTCTCAAATACTGGAATACTGCTATCATGTCTCCTCTAGTCCTTATTTTCTCTACACAAGCCAAACCCAAAGTTTGCACTTTTTCCAAAGTCTCAACATCTTTTTTGTAATGTGGTGACCAAAACTGGATGCAGTATTCCAGGTGTGGTCTTACTAAGGCTTTATAAAGTGGTACTTGTTCTGACCCGGCAGAAGCAAGAAACAGACTCCCTGCAAAGAAAAACCCCTCTTTATTTACACATTGGGAATTAACTGTTCACCAACAGAAAGTCCAGGCAAGAGTCCTGTAAGAAGTTAACTGAAACAATAGTCCTTATCAGCTTGTTATGATAAATGCAAGGCTGTGAGTTAGTTCAAACAGAGAAATAGACAAACCTCAGTTCTGGCAAGGCAGTCTTTGTCACACGAAACACACAAGGAGCAAACTTTCCAGCAATAGAAAGGGTTGTCTGCGACAACCAAACCACTCCCCTTTCCTCCTATTTATTCCCCAGCCAGGGAGTGGGCAGTAAGCGTCCACATTTGTTTTGCTTCCCGAGCCGGCTCATTGTCCTCCGTTGTTCACCTCTCCTATCTGCTCTGCACATACGCACATCTGGAATAGGCCCCAGCTGTTCCTCCTCCTCACTCATCTCTGACTCCAAAGGCAGCTGCCTCTCTGGCTGGTAAATGCTGGACGGCACTGGCTCTATCTCTGTGTCCGACACTGAGCATCCCTCAGAGCCTTCCCCAGGCTCCAGAACTGGCCCAAGTTCTTCCCCAACCTCCTCATCATCCGAGTCTGCCGGCAGCTCTGCTGGCAGCTGGCGGGCCACAACAGTACTAATACTTCACGTGATTTTGATTCTATGCCTCTGTTTATACAACCAAGGATTATATTAGCTTTTTTTGCTGCCGCCGCACACTGCTAACTCAAATTTAAGTGATCGTCCACTAAGACTCCAAGGTCCCTCTCACAGTTACTGTTTTTTGAGCCAGGTTTTACCTAATCTCTACTTGTACCTTTGGTTTTTCCTGCCTAGATATAAAACTTTCCTTTTCTCCACATTAAATTTCATTTTGCTGGGTAGGGCCCATTGTTCAGGTCTGTCAAGATCTTTTTGGATCCTGAGCTTGTCTTCCAGGGTGGTGTTGGCTATTCCTGCCAGCTTAGTGTCATCTGCAAATTTGATGAGTTCCCCTTCTATTCCTTCATTTAAGTCATTTATGAAGATATTGAAGAGTTCTGGGCCTAAGACAGAACCTTGTGGTGCCACACTGCTTACTTCCCTCCATGTAGATGTCAGCATTCCAAGTAATGCATCCATAGAAAGCAGAACTCCAAGGCAGGTAGATTCCTCAAAGAACAATTTATTGGATACATCATATTGGCACAACTGGTGAAAACCGACTCTGAAAGTTCCCGCGGTTTTCACCTAATTAAAAAGTGAAAGTTCCCCCTTCCCCCAAGTCATCAGTCACATTGTCCAATACAGGTGCTGGCCAGTTGCTTGGTTACTCCACTCCTCCTCTCCTCAGCACCTGTTGGAATGTCCTTGGTTCCCACAGGAAAACTTTGTTTTGACTACAAACCCCAGCTATCTATTCTCCCCCCCTCCCTGTCCCGTCTTCTGCCTTGTGGCAACCCTGAAGCCTCAAAGATGGCCTCAGCTAGGTTCACTTCGGGGTTGACAGTCGGACCCCCTTAACTGATGAGAAGCTCCTGAAAAAGAAAAGAAACCACATAGAGGTTAATCAGTGCTCTAATTAACCACCTCTTCCTCCTCCCAGAGGTCCCTTTGGCTTTTGAGGGTACTTCTCGTGAAACTGTTTGACCAGCCTGTCTGCCTTTACATCCCAGCTCTTTACCCACGTAGCTTCAGAGATCAGGTATCCCTTCCATTGTAAGTATTGCAAGTATTGCAACCTTCCCTTGTACAATCTAGAATCTAAGATTCTCTTTATTTCGTAATGAATTTCCCCTTGCACTACAATCGGTTTTGGGGCTGCCTGGCCTATGGCCTCAGCTTGGAGTCTACTCCCAGTTTTAGCAAGCTGCTGTGAAAGACCGGATGCCCTTTCCCTAGTAGGTGGGGGAGTTTTATCTGTACTGTAACAGGGTTAATCACTCTCACTATTGGGAAAGGCCCTATGAACTTCGGCCCTAACTTCTTGCAGGGAAGTT
The DNA here is from genome assembly GCA_003457575.1 of Thermophis baileyi. Classification (NCBI taxonomy): domain Eukaryota; kingdom Metazoa; phylum Chordata; class Lepidosauria; order Squamata; family Dipsadidae; genus Thermophis; species Thermophis baileyi. The sequence continues at coordinate 341,087 of QLTV01003791.1, read as the reverse complement.
TTAACCTCAAGTATTTTGTTGAGAGGTAAACCTTGCTTCCTATCTGGAAAGGCTTCTGAGAGGCTCGATGTTTCTCAGCTTGTGCTTTATGATTTTTTGCCACTTCTTGAAGGGCTCGCTTCATAGTTTCCCAGGCTTTTTTCAGGGACTCCATCCATTCAGTTAAAGACATGGAGGAGGGTGGCTCCCTGGGGAGCTCAGTCATGGGGACAAATTCCATGCCACTGGTGATTTGGAAAGGGGTTAAGCCAGTGCTACTATGCACTGCATTATTATATGCCACTTTGGCAAAAGGCAGTAATTCTGTCCAATTGGTTTGTTGGTAATCTACGTAGCATCTTAAATATTGTTCAACCATGGTGTTCGCGCGTTCTGCGGCTCTGTTAGTACTCGGATGAAATGCTGAACTAAGCCCCTGTGAGGACCCAATGGACCAAATAAATTCCCTCCAGAACTTAGCTGTAAACTGGACCCTCCCTGTCAGAGATGATTCTACGAGGAATGCCATTGATATGTTTTATGAACAATTTGGCAGCTTGTGGGCTGACAGGAGGCTGGAGCAGGCTATGATACGGGCTTGTTTCAAGAACAGGTCTATTACGGTCCAAATGACCATGTTTCCCCACTGTCAGGGAGCTCTACTATAAAGTCCATGGCAATCTTTTCCCAGGGCCGGGATGGGTCCACCACTTGTTGGAGCAACCCTGGGGGCTTCCCTGGTCTTTTCTTCATCGCCGTACAGGTCGCACAGCTTTTGACATAGTCCTCGATATCCCCTTTCATTTTTGGCCACCAAAATTGCCTCCTGGCCAGATGCAAGGTCTTTAGGAAGCCAAAATGTCCTGCCTGCTTAGAATCGTGGCTCTTTTGGAGTATCTGGAGGTGTGAAGTTGAATCAGTTGAAATATTATGCCCAACAGACTTGCTTTGGGGAGAGTTTCCTCGGGGTCCTAAGGGCCTCTAGGTTTTTATGATCTGTCCACACTTCGAATGGCACTTGGCTGCCCTCAAGAAAGTGGTGCCATGTCATCGAACTGCATATGCCTCCTTCTCCCATATTGCCCACCTCCTTTCAGTCTCTGTTAGATTTTTGGAGTTGTAGGCGCAGGGTTGCAGATTGCCCTCTGCATTCTTTTGGAGGAGGACTGCAGTAATGGACACATCACTGGCATCCGCTTGAATGATAAATGGATGATCTGGGTTTGGATGCTTGAGAATTGGCTCTTTGGCAAATAGTCTTTTGAGTGTCTCAAATGCCTTCTGGCACTCTAGGGTCCATTGTAATGGCTGACCTGGTTGTCATTTAACCCCCCCCTTCCTCCAGTTTTTAATAGCTCGGTAATTGGGACTGTCTGTAGAAGTTTGTGAAACACAGGAAGCTTTGGAGTTGCTTGCAGGTGCGAGGGGGCTACCAGTCTAGGACGGCTTTGACTTTACCTGGGTCCATTTCTGCACCCTCACTGGACACTCAATATCCCAGGTAGTCTATACCAGATTGGTGGAATTCGCATTTGGACAGTTTTGCGTATAACTTGGCTGCGAGGAGTTTTTTGAGTACTTGGCGCACCAGTTTGATGTGTTCCTCTAAGTCGCAGTGAAAATGAGAATGTCATCCAAATAAACGAGGACCCCTTTGTACAAATGCTCATGCAGCACTTCATTGATTAGTTGCATGAACAGGGCAGGGGCTCCTTGGAGACCAAATGGCATTACTTTAAATTGGAAGCTCCCTAGGGGACAATTAAATGCCATTTTCCATTTGTCTCCTTCTTTGATTCATATCCGGTAATACACCTCTCGCAGGTCTAATTTGGTGAAGATTTTTCCTTTCGCCAGGTGGGCTAGCAGGTCTTTCATGGGGGGGAGTGGGTACATATTTTCTGTGCAAATGGTGTTTATTTCCCTAAAATCCATGCATAGCCTCATCAACCCATATTTTTTCTCCTTGAAAAGGACTGGGGCGGTCACCCTTGATTTTGCTGGTTGTATGAACCCTCTAGCTACGTTCAAGTGAATATACTCCCTTAGTTCCTTCATTTCCTTAGTGGTCATTGAGTACATTTTTGGCTGGGGTAGTTTTGCCCCAGGCACGAATTCTATGGCGCAGGCGGTAGGGGGTAGGGTGTTGCGTTCCCGTTCGCTGAACACCCCTGCTAGGTCTTGGTACTCTCGGGGGATCTTTGGCATCCCTGGGAGTTGCTCGGATGTGGCTTTTGCTCTCTCATCTCACTTAGTGTCGTTCAGCCATTGGACAGCTTCCCCCATGGCAGTTTCGGGGGGAGGGAGAGGGCCTATCCCCAGTCTTAGCTTTTGGTCACCCCCTTCCCACCAAATGGTGGGGGCCCATTTGTCTAGCCAAGCTAGCCCTACAATCACTGCTTCAGTCATCTTTGGAGCCACTACAAAGCGGATGAGCTCCCAGTGCCAGCCCATCTCTAGCCTTATTGGTTCAGTGAGGAGCATGGCAGCCCCCCCATCAGCGACTCATCGACTTGCTCAAACTGAATGGGCCGGGTCATTGTTTTTGTCCTGATCCCAAATTTTAGGACCATGGGCAGGCTGATCAGGCAGCGGGTGCAGCCCGTGTCTATGATGGCTTCCACCTCCCCTTGTGCCCCTGTTTTTGGCACCACTAGCTTCGACTTGATGGCGAATGGGCAGATGGTTTCATTTACCATCGGGTCATCCTCGCCCTTGTTGTCACTGTCCTAGGGCATGGGCAGCTAAGGTCATGGGGACGGAGTTCTCTCTTCCTCGCTTGGGGGAGGGGAGACCTCAATGGCGTGGTGGGCAAATTTTCCTCTTTCTGTTGCTTTTCGAGGTGGCTTCTTCGGTTTAGCCGACTCCAGGGTTTTCCCTTTTGGTTGTGGAGCCCGGGCCAGGCATTCAGCCACCTGATGGCCTTGCTGGCTGCAGTGGGAGCATTTGATGGGCTACCCTGAGGTCCCCCTCAGCTGCTCTTTGGCTTGGCCGGGCCTGGGCTGCCGGCCAAGTTGGCGCCTCTCAGGTTGGCTCTTTGGCTTCCTCTCTGTGGACCTGCATTTCTTGTGCCAGTTGAGGTCGAGGTCCATGGCCACTGCCATTTGGTACCACTCATGAATGTGATCGGGGACCCCTCAACAGATGCATGTGTGAAGCAGCTCTGAATCTAGGCCTTCTTTAAAGAAGTAGACCAGGAGTCGTTCCAGCCAGTGCCGCAGCTTCCCAGCAATTCTTCTGAATTACCTGACATACTCCTTGGCAGGGCAACCTTTCTGCTTGATTTCGCGGATTTCCACTTCAGCTTGCTGGCTTGGGACTCATCTTCGAATCTAGCCCTCAGCTCCTGCAGGAAGGTGTCAATGTTTCCCAGCTCTGGTGCATCTTTGTCGTGGAGCTATGTCACCCACTCAGCCTCTTCCCCCTCTAGGTTTGCAGGTACAGCTCGGACCATGGCTTGATCAGTGGGGTAGCTATGGCCATGGTTGTTGATGTGAGCCCACACCTGGTTTAGGAAGAACACGAGCTTATCCGGGTCCTCATCAAAAGTGGCTTTGAGTGGTGGTGGAACAGCTGGAGGAGCGGGCACAGGGGGCTGTGATGGCACCCCAGCAGGGGCCCACTGTGCTTGGGGTAATAAGCCCAGCCGGGAGGCACCTGCCACGCTGGCTGTTGGTGCAGGTGGCCAAGTGGGCTTGCCCCAGTACGAGGTCTTGGCAGGCTTTGTTGCAGCCCCAGGCTTGACTACGCTGAGGGGACCAGCAGAGGGCTGGATGGTTGGGCTGTTGGAGCAGAGGCTTGATCTCGTTGGGGAGGGAACATCAGGGTCGGCTGGCTCAGGATCACTCTGGCTCGCTCAGCCCGGCATGCTTGCCCCAGGCTTTCGAGGCTCATCCTGTCGAACTGCTCCGGTAAACCTTCCAAGGTTTGGCTGTTGAATGTCATCTGGAATCTCCAGTCCCTGGACTCATCCAGCTCCAGAGGTCCCTTCACCCTCCATTGGGGAATGGTGGCTGTCAGCTCCCATATCGAGGTCATGGGGAAGTCTCTTGCCAGTCCCTGGACCGAGCCCCGACATCTGAAGTCCTCCTCCACCTGGTACAGATCCCCGGTGGTTGGCCATTCTGCCAGACTTTCAGCTGGGTTGCCATTTGAAACATGATCTCTGCCACTGCCGCTGCCACCCACTGGCTTTCCGTGGGGGTCTGCAAGCTCTCAAGGGGGGAAGCACCAGTGCCCGAGACTTCCTCTTCTCGCTTCTCCATCTCTGCAATCTTCTCTGCTCCCTCAGTAGATCGGGTGAGCAGCCGGAGCTCAGGACCCTGGAAAGCAGCTCCAGTTAGACCGGAGAGTTAAGGGAGAGTCAGTTTAATGTCAGCGTTCCAAGTAATACCTCAAAGATGGCCTCAGCCAGGTTCGCTTCAGGGTTGACAATACAATTACTACAGCCAGTTTGTCAGCCAGTTACAAATCCTTCTGGTGGTGATGCTGTCTATCCCACATTTTTCTAGCTTACCAAGAAGTAGATTGTGATCTACTTTGTCAAATGCCTTACTGAAGTCTAAATATACTATGTCCACGGCATAGGTGGCTCAGTGGTTAGAGTGCAGCACTGCAGGCTACTTCAGCTGACTGCTAGCTGCAGTTCGGCGGTTCAAATCTCACCGGCTCAAGGTTGACTCAGCCTTCCATCCTTCTGAGGTGGGTAAAATGAGGACCCAGTTTGTTGGGGGCAATATGCTAACTCTGTAAACCGCTTAGAGAGGGCTGTAAAAGCACTATGAAGCGGTATATAAGTCTAAATGCTATTGCTATTGCTATTGCTATTTCACTGGTCCACTAATGTAGTCACTTTGTCAAAGAATGAAATATGATTGGTTTGGCATGCTCTGTTTTTAATAGACCCGTGCTGGCTACTAGTTATAACTTTATTTGTTTTTAGATGTTCACAGGTCTGTTTTTTATTATTATTTTTTCCAGTATCTTCCCAGGTATTAGCTGATTGGTCTGTAGTTTCCTGGGTCTGTTTTTCTTCCTTTTTTGAAGATCAGAACCAGATCAGCTCTTTTCCAATCCTCTGGTAGTTCCCCAGTGCTCCAAGATTTTTTAAAGATACAATACAATGGTACTGAGATAACATCTGCCAGCTCCTTCAGAACTCTGGGATGTAATCCATCAAGTCCTGGTGATTTATATTCATCAAGGTCAGACAGGTATTCTCTTACCATTTTCTTGCTTATTTTAATTTTTATTTCTAGTCTGTCTTTTACAGTTATGTTTTGGTAGGTTGGGCTATAGTTTCTTTTTGTGTGAAGACTGATGCAAAGAATGAGCTAAGCAACTCTGCTTTATCTCTACTGTCTGTTACTTCCTTGCCATCTTCTCTCTTTAGTGGACTGACTGCTTCATTGACTTTTTTCTTCTTACTTATATGTTGGAAGAAACTTTTTTTTTTATCTTTTTGTTGCAAGTCTTTGTTCATCCTGAGCCTTTGCTTTCCTGACTTCATCTTTGCATATTCGAGCTATCTGCTGATATTCTGCCTTATTCTGATATTCTGCCTCCCTCTTTCTATTTTTTATGCTTATCCTTTTTGTCTTTCAGTTTATCAGAGAGATCTTTGTGCAATCATGGTGGTTTTTTCTTGGATTTCTTGTTTTTTCTTTTTTTAGTGGTATTCTGTTGGACTGGGCTTTTATGATCATATTTTTCACTGTTTCCCACACTTCTTGAATTGTTTTCCCCTTTAGGATTTTTATCCATGAAATTTTGCTTAGGCTCTCTCTGAGTTTGTTAAAATCAGCTCTTTTAAAGTTTAAGACACTGGTTGGGTTATATTCTATTGCTTGTGTTTGCATTATATTGAATTCCAGTATGACATAGTCACTATCGCCTGAGGTTCCAGCAACTTTAACTCCCTCTATCACTTCTTCTCTATTAGTAAGAATTAGGTCCAGTATAGCTTTTCCTCTAGTTCCCTCCTCTACCTTTTGAATGACAAAGTTGTCAGCTAAGTTGGTTAGGAATCTGTTCGATGTCCCACTTTCTCAGTGGTGGGCTGCAAATTTTTTAACAACTGGTTCTCTGCCCTAATGACTGGCTGGGTGGGCGTGGCTGGGTGGGCATGGCCAACTCGATGTCACGTATGTTGAGGGGTGCTTTGCCTCGCCTGCCCTCTAATGACCGTGGGGATGCTGCAATGGTCGTAAGTGTGAAAAACGGTCATAAGTCACTTTTTTCAGTGCCCTTTTAACTTTGAATGGTCACTAAATGAACTGTTGTAAGTCAAGGATTACCTGTACAAAAATACAAAAAGCTTCTTTGCTTGCAAAAAGCTGCCCTAAATACCAGTCATTAGATTAGAAATGGGGGAATACACACTGAAGATCAATGAGTCACAGCCATCATGGAAACCTAAACCATTCTGTCTGAATACCTTCCTTTTCTTCAGCAATACCTGCAACCCGGAGTTACAAATCAGGCAGGTTGCCAGAGCACATTGAGGAATTAAAATAGTTAAAATACAAGGATAACTATCAGCAGCCAAGTTACTCTTGCTCATAAAGTGAAACCCTTTAGCAGAGAGGTCATTTAAGCTCTCCAGAAAGTGGATGGGCATATTTGGGCTACAAAAAGCCAAGCTAAAGAGACAAATTAACGAATTAACATCTTGAGTGAGGGCTAATCCCATTCTGCCTTTGTTCAGACCTTGCTGCAGGGAATTTTTGCTTAAAGAGCTATCTATCTCTTTATCTCTTAAGTGCTGACATCTTCTGTGGGCTATCTCGTGAAAAAAGCACCTTTCGGACAACCATGACCTGGATGACTGAAGAATCCCCATAAACAAGAGACTCCTGTGCTCAGTGAACTGACAAAGCACAGTTTCCCACCCAGGAGATGCAATCATTAGATCCATTTGCACCACTTAAAGATACCAGCTGGTCTCACTCACCTCACAGGATATCCTTAGGTAATCATCCAGATTTAAGGAAAGATCACATGCCCCCAGAAAGGTATTAAAAAAATCAGACAGAATGCCAAGCTTGCATCCTGCCTCTCAACCATTTCTTCTATGGCTATGCCAACCCTTCTGTAAATAGCTGTTCCAACCATGTTGGAAGTATACTCCAAAAAGCTTAAAGCAACCCTTTAACAATCTTTAAGAAAGTCAAGCCCCAGGAATAAAAGCACCACAAAAAATTCCGGGGGGGGGGGGGGGACTCCGGAGAAGCTCAGTCTACAGACAGAAAGTCTGGGCGTAAGGCTTACAATGTAACAAGCTTAACCCAGAGGCAGTTTCTGAAAACACTTAAAGCAGCAGGGCAATTAAGATAAGGATTAGGCTAGAAATACAGGCATACCAGAATGTTTCCTTCCTGCCTTCCTTGCAGGATTAGCCCTGTAAAGTGGGAAAAGATTTCTTCCAACAACCTGTTCTCCGAACTGCTAAGAAAGTTAACAACAAGCAGCACACCTCTGCACTTGCTGCAGAGTTTGTCTCCCAAGATATCAGGGTAGTTAAAGTCTCCTATTACTACTGTGGTATGTTTTCTACATACATTTGTAAATTAATTAGCAAAGAGTTCATCTATTTCTTCTGCTTGGTTGGGTGGCCTGTAGTATACACCTTTGGCAATGTCCTCCCCCCACCTTTTATATTGACCCTTATGGATTCTAAGAGGTTTTCATACTTGGTTTTATTTATTTCTGTAGAGATGTAATGATCTTTTATATATAATGCAACTCCACCTCCTCTTTTGTTAGGTCTGTTTCTTTTGAATAGTTTGTATCCTTCCACCAGTACATTCCAGTCATGAGTTTGATTCCTACCAAGTTTCAGTAATGGCAACTGTATCATATCTGCCTTCATGTACTAATACTTCAAGTTCACCCTGTTTGTTCCCTAAACTTTGAGCATTAGTGTATAGGAATTTGAGTTCTTTATTGGTCTTGGGTATATTTCTTATATCTCCTACTTTGTAACTGTGATTTCCATCCTTTCCATCACACTCCTATTTCATTATGTATTTCTTTTTTATTTCTTTTTTCTCATTACTGCCTTCCTCCTTATGTGATTGGCACTATTATAATTCAGCCATATTTCATTGGGGTTCTGGGGATTATAATCCTCATCTCACTCTTACTCTGAATGGTCTGCTTCTAAGATCAAGTATTTCCGTATGAATAGAAATAATTGACCTGATTGTATGAAAAATAGTATTTTTTCAGGTTTACCACAATAGGATCTAAAAATGCCAGGAATCTTACTTATGGTAACACTGCTATTAATTCATTACTTAGGTACATTCCCTTAACTAGTTCTGCCTTTGATTTACTGAAAGTTTAAAGAAACAGTAATATCAGAATCAGATTTTACAATGTTATGAAAAAGACAGTAGAATTAGAGACATCTTTTGAAACTAGATAATAATTCTCAGATACCCTAGGAAGTTATACTCCAGGGATTAGATATACAAGCAAGTGTCCACAGCAAACTGCAATTACGGTAATATCAAAATGATGTTTCATATGTAGTGACATCATCAAGCTAATGCCACCATTCCATACTTGTTTCCTGAAACAATTATGTCACATTTGCAAATTAACATTGTCTCCTTTGCCCTTCCCAGAAATGCCCATAACTATAACTGTAGGAAAGACTTGCAGAGAAACTTTAGGCAAATAAGTAAATTAAAGATGCTTGGAACAGGCTGCATTTGAAGAGTCTGGCTGAGCCCTCAGTCAATTAAAAACTTATTTCTGCTATAAATTAATTCAATACAAGTAAGACTATCGGGAATCATACAGGATGAGTATGTTTGCTAACTAAAATGTATGTACATTTCTAATCTTTCTTCTTCCCAAACCTCAGGGAACAAAGTAGCTATCTAAAAATATGCAAAAATATAGCATACAACAAAAAAGACAAAGATGAGTAGCTGCTGCAGAACACCCTGTTGACCTTGGATCATTAAAATCTATGTCCTTGTATTACATTGGCAAGTTGCTCCATAACTATGTTTCTACCTATAGGCATCTGGATCTTCCAGCACTTGAACTAACACAGACTTCATGCCAAAGTAACCTTTGTGTAAAGCAGTTTACTCAAGAGCATTATCAGAAGCCAGTAATAGTAGTAAAAATATGCTGAACACTGGTTTGTGACTAGGTTAGGAGTAAAATGTAAGACGGCTACAAAATATATTTGAACTTTCTCTTTTCTTTCCCATATGGTGGAGAGAATGATGTTTCTCCTGACTTGCCTTTGTTTATATATATATGTTTGCCTTTAATGCACTTTCTGACTCTGAATTGTGTACTGAAGGCCATGAAAGAGGAAAGCACTGTGCTTTAACTTCTGATCATGTCCAGTAACTGAAAAAGATGCATGTACAGTATATGAATATTGTGAAGACTTTTTTTTTAAGAAGCAATATTTGCTAAGCACCTTAACCTCACAATTAAATTCACAGGACTGCGATGTTGCCTAGTACTATGCATTTGAGTTGCTTCCATCACTGCAGTGTAATTTATTGTTATATTTATATCTCCCATTTACTAGGATTCTTCAAAATATTTTGAAGCATCAGCTTAAACTGTACATTCTTCAAAATATTTTGAAGCATCAGCTTAAAAAATATTGATGCCACAATGAATCAAATCATTAGATCAACATAATTTTAATACAACTTTTAAAAGCAGTAATAGCTTTTTTTCAATGTTGTATAGAAGCCTAAAAATATATCTGAGATACAGCGCTCATAGAAATAGTATCCCATGGCATCCCGCTTGATATTTCACTTTAATTTTAGAAGAAGTGATTGATGAGCATTTGGAGAATACAGTTTTCAAGCCAACTATATATCCACTTGATTTTTATTCATCAGCCACATATTTGCTGATCAGAATATCATGGAGAATGTTATCAAATGTTTTGGTTAAATCAAGATACACAGTATTACATTTATAGTATTCCCACAATCTATTAAGGACAAGAAACAAGTTTAAACTGGCAAGACTTTTTGACAGATCTGTGCGGTCTTCTGGTAACTACCACACTGTTTTCAAAGTGCTTACAATTCAGTTATTTAGGATCTCCTCTAAAGTATTTTCTATCCTAATATCAAAATGACTATTGTTCCCAAGATTTCATTCCAAGATATGGAAAACATTTACTGTGTAGTGTTCATCTGGTACTTTGAAAGTTCTCCAATATTTATCAAAAATAATATATAAAAGGGTTAGATCCTCAGTTTTTTCAGGATTCTGTGATTTAAAGGGAATGTGTGGATGACCTTGGGAATAACTTTTAAGAAACTTCTAACAAAACTCCTTGGCAAACACTTGTCAGCAGCATTAACTATCACATGATAAAAAATGCAAAATATTTAGTAGATGTATGAGTACTAAATGCAAAACTGATAATTCTCATAATGAACGAAAAAATGTTCCCCAAAACTTTATTGGGGCCAATGCTATTTAATCATATTTCTAAATGAACAAGGGCCATATTTGCAGGTATTCAGTATTCAGATATTCAGAATCAATAAAATAATATTTCTTTTCAGGACAAAAGATGAGTTTTAGATTTTGTAGTTTCCTTTAAAAAGAAAAGCTTTGATGGGCAAGGACAATAAAGCAAATGTCAGTAACATTTTCAGATAATGGGAATAATTATGCAACAGAACAGAACAGAAAAATATACCCACTATCATAAAATTTATCCCCTGTTGTACAGTCAGACTAGGTCATATAACAGTTCTTAATAGAATAGAATAGAATTCTTTATTGGCCAAGTGTGATTGGACACACAAGGAATTTGTCTTTGGTGCATATGCTCTCAGTGTACATAAAAAGACAAGATACATTCGTCAAGAATCGTGAGGTACAACACTTAATGATTGTCATAGGGTACAAATAAGCAATCAGGAAACAATCAATATTAATATAAATCATAAGGATACAAGCAACAAGTTACAGTCATAAGTGGGAGGAGATGGGTGATAGGAACGATGAGAAGACTAATAGTAATAATAATGCAGAGTGAATAGTTTGACAGTGGAGAGGGAATTATTTGTTTAGCAGAGTGATGGCGTTCAGGATAAAACTGTTCTTGTGTCTAGTTGTTCTGGTGTGCAGTGTCTATAGCGTCGTTTTGAGGGTA
>QLTV01003791.1:308723-319308 GCA_003457575.1 Thermophis baileyi | reverse complement strand
ACAGAGAGGGACAGAGACAGAGACATAAGCGCACCAGCTTGCCTACCGTCCCTGTCCTACTGGCCCCATTTATTTGTATTCATTTCCTTTGTTCATTTCCATGTTCATATTCATACCTGCTATCTTGAACATGTTTGACAAACTAATAAATAAATAAATAAATAAATAAATAAATAAATAAATAAATAAATAAATAAATAAATAAATAAATAAATAAATAAATAAATAAATAAATAAATAAATAAATAAATAAAATAAAGTTTTGGAGGACATTGGGATGCTGAAAGCTGATTTACAAAGATGACATAATACGTTGCAGAAATAGTGTGTCATAATAAGGGTATATGTAGGAAATGACCAGGCTGAACCTGAGTGAGACATCAAACACATAATCAGTCACGAGTCCCGTCATGCCCACAAGAGATCTAAGTCCAGCCACCTTGAATGTCTTTTACTCCTATCTGCTGCCAATTTGCTTTGTCTGTTAGTAGTTCAGATTCTTGTAGACAGCTTAAGCTTGCAATAAATCTTTATACTCATTTGAACTGCCTGGATTTCCTGATTACCCTGGCACTTGACATTATGTACATATGGTAGGTAAAGAAATCCCTGCGGATTTTACTCCACTAGACATACCCAACTATAAGGGATGGTGCTCAGCTCCATTTCAAAGCCATTGAGCCAGTGCTGTACATATGGTACATAGGTGTGTATCTTCCATTGTTAAAATAACTGTATATTGGGTATCATTAATAGCCAAAATTTTATAGGGAAGTAAAACTCTAATTTTTGCGATGATGCTAAATCAGTTATTTAGACTGGACTCCCATAACCTTACCTGTCAACCATCCTGTTGGTAAATGCAGCAAAAGAAACTCCTGGACATTATTTTACCCAGAGTATAACTTTACCGATTATTCCACATAAGAGTAGTAGCACAGAAATAGCAATGCCGGTTCTAAAGTTTTCATTGTCCACCAATCAAGTTGTATTCATTTTGTTTAGGGAACATTTGGAACAGCTCGGAGTTTTCCCAGTGTTTGACCTTGGGGTGTTAGGACCGTCCTGGGCTGCATTGGCTCACTTAAATTCCTCAACTCCCTCCCAATCCTCCCTTGCATTCCAATCCTTTCCCTCCCCCCTCCCTGTTTCTGTTATCTGGTTGAGAGCAGGGGTGCATGGCGAGTCAGCCATGACACCACTAATCCCACTGAATTTAGCCATAAAAACCAATTGGATTTAGTATTGATTACCGTGTTTCCCCGAAAATAGGACATGTCCTGAAAATAAGGCCAAGCCTGATTTTTGGGGTGGGCGTAAATATACGTCCTCCCCCGAAAATAAGCCTAGTGAAGGGGTGGGCGTGGGCAGCACAGGAGGCAGCCCTTCCCTTCCCCGGTCAGCTAGTGGCAGCTGGGCCCCTTAAATCCGACCCGCGGATCAGCTGAGCTGATGAGGAGCTGCCTCTCTGTTCTCTCTCCCCACAGTGTTTTTGGTGCCCACCTGCTTCCCATCCATCCCCCTTGCCTGAAAACTCCTGCCCCACTCGCAAGAGAGCAGCCGCCCGGCACCTCTTGCCACATAGTGCCCACCCAGCAGACAACCCCCCCTCCAGCTGGGCAGACCGCCACTCACCAACCGAGCAGTAAGAGGCCGGTCGGGACAGCCCCCTGCTGGCGAGTCTTCCGGGGCAGAGTCTTCCAGCAGCAGCCGCTCTGGAAATGTGCATCCCACTCTATGGTTCCAGCTCCATGCAGGGCTGTGGCTCCCTTCGCCCTTTGCTGCCTCTCTGCCCCAGCTGCCAGAAGACACGGCAGCAGGCAGCTGGCCCCTGGCCCGACCGGCCTCTTGTCCGCTTCCAGCGGCTTCTAGCCGGGGTTGACATCTCGCGGCCCACCCCATCCCCTGCACCACCTGCCACCCCCAGGGAAGCACATTGTAATAAAAAAGCCTCGCGAGTTCAATCAAACTTCTCAAACTCGCGAGGTTTTTTATTACAGTGTGCTTCCCTGGACACAATGGCGAGGAACGCGACAGAGCTGGAAAGGTAAGATGCACATCTCGCGGCCCAACATGTCCCACCCTGACCCAATGGCAACAGCAGCCTGGCTGCTTCCCTTCCCTGCCATCTCTTTATCGAGAGGGGTGGCAGGTGGGGTGGGGAGAAGCAAGACGCATGGAGTGAGAAATGGCTCCCCTTGCCGTCTCTTCTTCCCCCCCCTTGCCAGGCATGGCAGGGCTCCTGCCCCTTGCTTAGCCACCTGCCCCCTTTAGGGATGCAATTTGGGGGTGGCAGGCGGCCTGCCCCATCCCCCGCCCAACCTGCCACCCCCAAATTGCACCCCACCGCGAGATGCACATCTTACCAGAGTCTGGCAGCTCCGTGGCATCTCTTGGCCGGTCTGTGCAAGTCCAGTTCCAGCTCCAGCCCCAGCCGTCACCATAGAGCGGGAAGCGCACTCGCAGAGTGGCCGCTGCCCTGGCTGGGGTTTGGAAGCAGCAAAGCCGGAGTTTGGGGGAGAGAAAGACTTCTGCTGCTTTCCTTGCATGCAGCCAAAAGTTCGCAAAAGGCAGGAAGAGGAAATAAACGCCAGCTGTGCTGGTATGATGAAGCTCGCGGCAGTCCTGCAGTTCATGCGTGCAATGGCACAACAAGCCTTGCAGAGTCCTGCTCCACAAGGTGGCAGCGGCGGGCCAGCCACTTGGCCGGCGCGAAGAACAGGGAGGGGAGGTGGCGGCGACGGGACATCCAGTCCCACACTCGCCGCCTACTGCACCCCCCAAAATAATAACCCCCCCCCGATAATAAGGCCAAGGCTATATTTCGGGGGTCAAAAGGAAATAAGACCCTGTCTTATTTTCAGGGAAACATGGTAGTTACTTATAGAATCAAACTAATATACATGTAACTAGTCTAGTGAAACAGATACCTAAAATCTTCTATATCTTAAAAGTTTAAATATAGTGATCAATATATTGTATATTTCTTCCGTAGCTTTATTCATGGCAAAAGTATAATAATATTTCAGTTCATTCATGTCTATCATCTAAATTATTTTCTAGGCCCAGGCAACCTCTTGATTCCATGCATATAGCATTTTGCACAGAATTATGAATTCAATGGATAATCAATCTAACCTACCTTTGTGACTTTTAGAAACAAGCCTTTGTGTTTCACACAGCATTGTGACTGATGCAGAATCTAGCACCTTAATATATTTTTGAAAATAAATATTGAGATATCATAGTTATCTAAATCATATGAAGCTATATCCATTTTCAAACATTAATACCAAAATATGCCCTCGCTTTAAAAGCAAGCTTTTTCATTGTGTGAAAAGACCCATCTGTACATTTTGACAGCACCCACAAGGCTTTTTCTGAGCATGTTTATCATAGAAAACAAATGAGAAAAAATTATTTGTGCCATGGCTCAAATTAATCTTCATTGCATCCCATATAACATAGACTTCATGTTTAAGTTTTCTGTTTAACTGCAGTATCAATAAAATATTACTGAAGTTTCTTTAACTTTGGTTACTCTTAAATCATCACAAAGTAAAGCCATGGCATGAAAAATGCATAATTTAGCTTTAATTGGATAACTTGTTAGTATAATTCTTCTTGGCTACAAATTTCCTGGCACAGATTATTACCATCAATAATTACCGTAGTTCCATTTTTAAAAATAACTTTCATGTCAGTGTATATGAACATTTGCCTACACCAGGACAATTTCTTCCTAAATTACCCAGGTCATGCAATGCACAATTAGCTATATCCTCATTTGCAGGAATCACCTGACTTTCTAATTATATAACAGCATTACAGTTGCTCTTTTCTTCATTCCAGGGCACGGATTATATGGAACTTTTGAAATGTTGTCCTCCTGGAGGAAAACTAGAGAAGACCAACATGTAAAAGAGAGAACTGCAGCTGTGTTCGCAGACTCCATGCTCTCCTTTTCTCTCACCACTGCCATGTATCTGGTGACTTTTGGGATTGGTGCCAGCCCTTTCACCAACATTGAAGCAGCCAGGATCTTCTGCTGCAATTCTTGTATTGTAATTTTCTTCAACTACCTCTATGTACTCTCCTTTTATGGTTCCAGCCTCGTGTTTACTGGCTACATAGAAAACAACTACCAGCATAGTATCTTCTGCCGAAAGGTACCAAAACCAGAGGTATTGCAAGAGAAGCCTGCTTGGTATAGATTTCTTCTGACAGCCAAATTTAGTGAGGATACAGCAGAGTCAGAGGAAACAAACAGTTACGAGAGCCATCTTTTGGTGTGTTTCCTCAAGCGTTATTACTGTGACTGGATAACAAACACGTATGTCAAGCCTTTTGTAGTTCTCTTTTACCTTATTTATATTTCCTTTGCCTTAATGGGCTACTTGCAGGTCAGCGAAGAGTCAGACCTCAGTAACATTGTAGCAACTGCGACACAAACCATGGAGTACACTGCTGCTCAGCATAAGTACTTCAGCAATTACAGCCCTGTCATTGGGTTTTATATTTATGAATCAATAGAATATTGGAATGTGACTGTTCAAGATGACATGCTAGAGTATACTAAGGGGTTTGTAAGGATATCTTGGTTTGAGAGCTATTTGAATTATCTGAGAAAACTCAACATATCAACTGGATTATCTAAAAAGAATTTTACCGATATGCTGAGGAACTCCTTTCTGAAAGCTCCCCAATATACCCATTTTTCAGAGGATATCATTTTTTCCAAAAAATACAATAATGAAGTTGAAGTGGTGGCCTCTCGAATGTTCTTGGTAGCTAAGACCATGGATACCAAACGAGAAGAGCTCTATCACCTCCTGGAAACCTTACGAAAGCTGTCCCTCAAATCTAAAGTGAAGTTCATTGTTTTCAACCCATCCTTTGTCTACATGGATCGTTATGCTTCCTATGTGGGGGGGCCCTTGCAGAACTCCTGTATTAGTGCTTTATTCCTGCTCTTCTTCTCTGCATTCCTAGTGGCAGATTCTCTCATCAATGTATGGCTCACACTCACTGTTGCCTCAGTCGAATTTGGAGTTATAGGTTTTATGACCCTGTGGAAAGTTGAGCTAGACTGTATTTCTGTGTTGTGTTTAATTTATGGAATTAATTATACAGTTGACAACTGCGCACCTCTCTTGTCAACATTTGTCCTGGGCAAAGATTTCACAAGAACTAAATGGGTAAAGAATGCCCTGGAAGTGCACGGGGTAGCGATTTTACAGAGCTACCTCTGCTACATTGTTGGTCTGATTCCTCTTGCAACTGTGCCTTCAAATCTGACCCGTACACTGTTCAGGTGCTTGTTTTTGATAGCATTAGTCACCTTCTTTCATTGCTTTGCCATTTTACCTGTGATACTAACTTTTCTGCCACCATCAAAGAAAAAAAGGAAAGAGAAGAAAACTCCTGAGAATCGGGAGGAAATAGAATGTGTTGAAATGGTGGATATGGATAGTACCCGTGTGGTTGACCAAATTACAACAGTCTGACTAGTTGGTTTGTCTTGCTTTTTTTAAAAAAAATAACCGTCACCCCTAAATATTGCCAAGAGAAAAAAATCATATTGATTATAACAATAGGATTTGGATGTCTGTTTTCAAATTAAAACCAGGAGCATCCAGAGCACCATGTGAAGGGGGAAATGTGACTGTTTGTGGATTGGCCTTCACATATAAAGTACAGTGACATTTACATTCACCCAATACAATGAGAGTGTCAACTTGGGTTGCTACCTGAGATAAAGACAATAGAGATGGGTTACTAAATAGCATACTGCCGTGTCTGCCCTGCCAATGCTGCTGCCCCTGGGGCAGTGTGTGCCCACACATTGAAAGGTCAACTGTCAAGGCTGAAGAAGCAGTAAGTGTACATTTTGGACACAGAGGCTATATAAAACTTTCAGTACAGCAATAACTCAGTTCCATGAGTCAGCTATTATGGATCTTAGCCATTACATCTAACTTTTATTTCTATGGCTCCTTTTTTTTTCTGAATAGAAACATATATGCAAGCTGTTAAACAAAAGCAAACCAACAATGGCCAAGAAATTGAAATTTATGCACGGCTAAATAGAGTTATCACTGTTAATCTAGGGTCATTTCGCAGTTGCCTTCTTTTCTGAATTAATAAATATTTTAAAGTGGAATTAATCCCCTATATATTTTAATACAACATAATTTTCTAGCATTTTTAAAGAAAAACAAACAAAATTAGTAATACATATAAACACATTCAAGTTATCTATTACATCACTTTTTCAGTAGGGTTTATTAATGTTATTCAATAGGGATCATTATTATTATTATTATTATTATTATTATTATTATTATTATTATTATTATTATTATTATTATTATTATTATTATTATTATTATTATTATTATTATTATTATTATTATTATTATCATCCCTGCTTTCCTATGCTAGATTTGATAGCATTCTCTGATATGTTAGGAGATCTAATGGCAGGTTGGGAAAGGAATATGTTTAGCAAATCCTACCAAAATCCATGAAACAAGCCTCAGATGCCTAAATTTTGTCTCACAAATGTGTATGTTGTAGAATGTCTTAAACTACCAGCCATTGTTCCAAGCTGTACACTATTAGTACACAAAAAGAGGCTCAATGTGTAGCCATACATAATATGTAACATAAGTCACAATCTTCAACTAGAATTTCTCTCTCTGAAGTCTCTACTATAAACTATAAATCAAGGAAATCAGTTGAACTCTCCAGAAAAGTGATTTTGAATTCTTAATGCTGCAGTCTTTCATGAGATAATGTTTAAAGGAACTGTTCTAATATAATAAAATATAGTAAACAGTTATCACTGCCCTCTTGAAAGGTATAAGATGTGATGCCAGAAGAGAAGAAGGAATCAAACAATTTAGAGTTCTGCGGTGAACTAGGCCAGAGGGATCCATAAAACGCTCTGGTAAAATCTTACTGTATGCCCACAAATTTGTAAGCTTATATGAATTTTTTTTAAAATGTTCAGTTATATTTTCCAGACATGTTCTTGCTTATATATTATTCCTAAACTGGATGATAAAAGTACTTTAAATTTGGCTCTCATATTTAGACTATAAAGATGTGCATAATTGAACTCCTTATTGAATGAGATTCTTACAGCGCTGCTGTAGTGTGTCCACAGAGTTTAGGTGGACACAGGATAAACAGGTTATATGACTTACAATCATTCATTTAGTGACCATTCCAAGTTACAACAGAACTGAAAAAAGTGACTTATGACTGGTTTTCACATAAGCGTTGCAGCATCCCCATGGTCACATGATCAAAATTCGAGCACTTGCCAATTGGCGTGTACTTATGACTGTTGCACTGTCCTGGGGTCATATGATCACTTGTAACCTTCCCAGCCGGCTTCCGACAAGCAAAGACAATGGGGGAAGGTAGATTCTCTTAATGACCATATGATTCACTTAAAAATTGCAATGATTTGCTTAACAACAGTGGCAATAAAGGTCATAAAATGAGGCACAACTCAAATTAACAATTGCCTTGCTTAGCAATGGAAATTTTGGGAGTGTCTATAAGTCAAGGATTATATGCATGTGGAAATTGATTACATTTTGAAGCAGAAGTCCTACAAGGTATTTACAGTACTTTTATGTTTACTGAAATATAATTCATTTAGCCAAATAACTCATTGATCAGAGCAATATTTTTTTACTCTGGAAGGGAAAAAATAAACCTACTTTTCTCTGTCCAGCAAGTTAATTCATACAAGTCTTGGATATTCCTTAGAATGAAACAGAGGAAAAATAACTGAAGTAACTGGAACTATTTCACTATAATGAGCATATCTAAAATACATACCCAGCATTTTATTGTAAGCAGTAGAAATCAGAAAAATACAAAAGCTGTGAAACTAGAAGAAAAGTTCTCTGGCAAAAACAAATGGATGTCTTTTTCCAAATCCCAACCATTTTACTAAATGAAACACGACCTGTAAAAGGTTAAATATATTGCAAAGAGGCTAATGTTACAGTGATATGTGCCAAATTCTGTTTGTATCCTGGGAAGCTCCACAAGGCAAGACTATTTCTAGTGCCACTGGATTATTCTTCTGCACGGTCTATATTTATTCACTTGCTAAGGGTTACTCCCTGCCCCAGTCAATCAAGTAATGGTACCATCAGAAAACACTAGCAAAACTATATTTCTTTATCTGGAACATTTGGAATGTTACCATTTGCTGTGAAAACCCATCTCCAAATAACAAAAGAGAAAACCAAGAGCTATTTTGTAAGCTGTATCTTAAAAGTCATAATATATTCACTTTCATTTTTTAAAAAAACAGCTTTCTATAGCCCATATAGATGTTTACCATAAGCATCTGCTACTACGGAAATGCTCCATGCATCTATTAATGAGTGTTTGAAGGTCATGCAGATTGTTGCTGTGATATGGAAATGTGACTGCCAAAAATACCATATGAGAATGTTAGAGTATAGCTGCATTACTTAAGTTTTGGTAGCATCAATCTGATGCAGCTTACAATCTGGCTAAACTAATTTTTCATTCAATAATTATTGTGATTTCTTCACACAATCAAAGGACTAAAAACACAAATATATGATGTCAGGGTATCTTTTGGGCCTCTGGAATAGAATCATTAAATGATGCAAAAAGAAGGGCAAAATGAAATGTGAATGACAAAAATTAAAATATTTTTTAAATTATTTTAAATAATTAAATTGAATTGTTGAATTGTCCCACGGCAAGTTGGCCATGGTGAGTTGGCAGTGGCAAGGTGTCCCATTCCGCTGGAGTCAGGTCCGAACTCCAGAGCAAGGGGGTCATTTCCAAGTGTGCATGGTACATCATCCTCACAGTTACTAAGAGTATAACTCCTACTGGACTCACTCCTCTTCCCATCAGTCTAGTTGTTTAGGACCAAAAGAGTTGAGGCAAAGATCTTGATTTTTTTCAGTAATCTCCCCTACCACCATTATCATCATTCCAGACATAAGTCTTGAGGGTGCAGACTCAAACAGGGTTCAGACGTTGCACTAACTGTAATGATTTTTCATTTAGCAGCTTACCAATTTCCAACTGTTATAATTTATTAAATCAAATGTAAAGCTTAATGTATTGTGCAAATCCTGCAATATGTGGTTTATTCAATAAACCCTAGGCACAACATAGTTTAGATCAATATATAGTCTCAGCTACTGAGTCTCACAGAGCTCCAGCCCAGATAATTGAGAGCCACCAAGAACTTTCAAGCTGTGGCTAGGAATATTATGGAGGACATTCTAAGTTTTAACAATTTCAGTCACAACTTGAAGTTAACTGTTTCTTGCATGAAGCAAATCTTCATGAGCTGATTCACTGGCAATATTGAAGGATGAATACAGTTGGAAAAGGTGATAATTTGGGGGCAGGGGGAGAACTGCCAATCAAAACATGGCAACACAAAGGATGTTTTTATTCCAGCAGGAGATAGGAACTTGAGAGGAGAGGAAGGGGTTGGGATATGTAGATGGAAGGATAGGTCTGGTGGAAGACCATTTTCATAGCCTGGGAATATACTGTTTTGTTTTGATTGGCTACCAGCTTGACTTCTCTGAGCTCCATTAGGGATCCTCTATCTCAGAGACTCAGAGTTACTTCTACTTTCGATGCCAGGGTAGATTAGAACTGGTGATATAGATCAGGGGTAGGTTCCTCCCAGTTTGGACCAGTTCTCCCGAACCGGTAGTGGCCTGCTGGTGACATCATGATGACATCACCAAACCGGATCGGTTGGTGCTGGTCCTTGGGGGCCGCCATCTTTTTTTTAAATTTTTTTTTTGAATTTTTTTTTTTTCCTTTTGAGCATGCGCAGAAGCCGACTTTGTGCATGCGGTTGCCATCTTTTTTTGGCTTTCTTTTCCAATTTTTTTAAAAAATTTGTTACTGCGCATGCGTGCATGCCCATGCGGCACACCCACACGGCGTGCCCACGTAGCACGGGAGGGAGCGAACTGGCAGCGAGGTAAATTGGAACCCACCCCTGATATAGATACCTTATAGAAATAAGTGAATCTATCTGAAAACCATTTTAGTTATTAAATAAAAGCTATTTCTTTTGTTTTTATGTTAACCAAATGTCTGTGTTATCATCTGTCTCCCCTGTGTTCTACTCTATTCCATAATTTTAGAGACTTAAACAATTTTTAAGCCAGAAAAGAGAGTTAGTGGTGTCATCATAACAAAAGATAAGGGAAAAGAGCCCCAAAACAAGGAAGACATATGATGGGAAAATTTAGATAGATACAGCTGAAACTAATGGTTAAAGTTGTGGATTACATTATTGACTGAACTACAAAAGCTATATAAATAACATTTCATGCAACTGTTAATTTGAACCAATGAAGTCAATAAACTATAAGAATAATAAAATAAAATAAAAAAACAGATAACCCTTAAAGCAAGCGAGGAGGAGGAGCAAAATTATGAAAAAAAGGATGCATTTTCAGATATGAAGAACTAAAATTTCCATTTTCTGAAGCTCTCCTGATAGGGCAGTTGGATTTTTTTTTTTTTTTGTTTGTGGGTG
>QLTV01003791.1:275739-292326 GCA_003457575.1 Thermophis baileyi | reverse complement strand
GTGTGTGTGTGTGTGTGTGTGTGTGTGTGTGTGTGTGTGTGTGTGTAAATAACAGCCCAGAATAGCTTCAGCCACAAACAACAGCTGGTGTTATTTTTGCTGAGAGCTTCTAAGCTACACTGCATTCTTTAATAAATACTAACAATAACGAACCATAATATACATGATTAAAGGAAGGGAGGTGAAATCAGAGGAGGGGGAAAGGAAGGAAGGAAGGAAGGAAGGAAGGAAGGAAGGAAGGAAGGAAGGAAGGAAGGAAGGAAGGAAGGAAGGAAGGAAGGAAGGAAGGAAGGAAGGAATAAGGATATGATGGCCCTCCAGAGGCTACTGCACTACACTCCCATCATTCCTGAGTTGTGCTGTTAAAGAAATCCAGTGCCACCAGGGAGAAGTCAAGTTGTGAAAGAATGATTGAAATTCCTCACAAAACCTCATTATTCAGGTTAAATTGCTATGTTGGCACTTTGTGATAAATACCGTATTTTTTGGAGTATAAGACGCTTTTGGGGAGGAAAAC
Organism: Thermophis baileyi; assembly: GCA_003457575.1. Lineage (NCBI taxonomy): Eukaryota > Metazoa > Chordata > Lepidosauria > Squamata > Dipsadidae > Thermophis > Thermophis baileyi. The sequence continues at coordinate 291,809 of QLTV01003791.1, read as the reverse complement.
AAGAAAAAAAATCTGCCTCTGCCTCTGCCTCCCAGCCATTTGCCTCCTTGCAGCAAACAACAAACAGCCTGTTTCAGTTTCAGTTTCAGCACAGCCTGATTAGCACAAGAAAAAAAAAATCTGCCTCTGCCTCCCAGCAATTTCCCTTCTTGCAGCAAACAGCAAACAGCCTGTTTCAGTTTCAGCACAGCCTGATTAGCACAAGAAAAGAAAATCTGCCTCTGCCTCCCAACAATTTGCCTCCTTGCAGCAAACAGCCTGTTTCAGTTTCAGCACAGCCTGATTAGCACAAGAAAAAAATATCTGCCTCTGCCTCTGCCTTCCAGCAATTTGCCTCCTTGCAGCAAACAGCCTGTTTCAGTTTCAACAGAAGGAAAGCATTAATAAAATTGAAAAAGTTAATTTAGGCTATTGGATGCAACCACCTCCTCACTCTGTGAATTCAAAATGAGATTATATACTCTCCCTTTTAGGTAGAGGCTATATAAATTATTATATACAAGTTATTCCTCGTGTGAACTTTATTCAGCTTCTGCTCCTCATATGCTATATTTGGGCTAATTTAAATCTTCCCATAGAATCCCTTGTGGAAATATGAAAGTCCTTCTGTTTTGTTTGTTTGTTTGCTGCACAACCTGTATCTTTTTTCTAGCTGGTTCACATAGCAATAGCAATAGCACTTAGACTTATATACCGCTTCATAGTGCTTTACAGCCCTCTCTAAGCAGTTTACAGAGTTAGCATATTGCCCCCAACAATCTGGGTCCTCATTTTACCCACCTCAGAAGGATGGAAGGCTGAGTCAACCTTGAGCCGGTGAGATTTGAACCGCCGAACTGCAGCTAGCAGTCAGCTGAAGTAGCCTGCAGTGCTGCACTCTAACCACTGCGCCACCTCGGCTCCTAACATCCAGTTTTCATCCTCCCCATGCCCCATTTTCAGCCTCCACGTGCCCCATTTTCTGCCTGTTCTGGGCGGCGGGGATCGGAATGGGTGGAAAATGGGGTGCGCGAAGGCCGAAAACGGGGTGCGCAGAGGCCAAAAATGGGATGCGGAGGCCAAAAATGGGGTGTGCGGAGGCGGCAATAGGCAATGGCAATCCCTGCAGCCTGAAACAGCTGATCATCGGGAGGCCGATCCAATTGACAATCAGCTGCTTGTGCTAATCAGGCTGCGCTGAAGCTGAAACTGAAACAGGCTGATTGCTGTTTGCTGCAAGGAGGCAAATTGCTGGGAGGCAGAGGCCAAAGGGGGGGGGGGTAGGCAGGGCTACATTCGGTGTATAAGATGCACCCAAATTTTCACCCTCTTTTAGGGGGGGGAAGTGTGTCTTTTACTCCAAAAAATACGGTAAGTGGGTTTTGGGTTGCAGTTTGGGCACTCGGTCCCTAAAAGGTTCGCCATCACTGAGCTATACTATAGAGAGCAGTTGTGAATAGAATCATGATGAATCTATTTTTTACTAATATTTTAAAGACTGTGAGTGTGCAAGCATTGTAGCAATGCTTAATTCCTTATCTAGCAATGCTGCTTCTTTCTTTCATCCCAAGAATACCGTATATTGATTGTGGTATACAATGTAAATATACTGAGATGGAGAAAGAGCTGGTTTTTAATATCATATCCTTTTCGTGAGTCTCCCCTTCAACTTCCATATAGTCAATTGCAATAGAAGAATATGTGGAAAGAAGAGGAGAAATAGAATAATGGTCCTCTCTTTAACAGAGTTGAAGAAATCTTTGATTTACAAAACTTAAACCATCAAGATTAAATTCACACCCTACAACAGACACAGACAGATTGGCTATTGGCTATTTTAGATATTCAGTCACATCTAAGTTTGCTTTATTTACTGTTGTTTGCAACTGCTTACTCTGCTTAGTCATTGCTTCATGTGGTTCAGAAAGAGAACTGAAAGGTGGTGGGTTTTTCTTCTCAAATGAATTCCAGCAAATTATCTCCTGGCATGCGAAGAATCTTTCCTGGAAAACAAACTATTTCTAAAATATCTAAATTAGGCAATGTCTTTTAATTATAAACATTAACAAAAGTACACTATTCAAACTTTGGCAGTTGACCTTCCATGGGTAAGAATGTTGAGGTGTTTGGAGATCCAAAAGCTCCTTTTAGTGGCTGATCATCAATCTCCTCCTCATGCTCTGTGAAAAGCATAATCCTAGTGGATGACCATATGCAATTCATCTTCAGATATGGATTTTCCTAACATGGAGTACAATAGCCAGTTTTGGAGTACAGTAGTAAAGATGGTTGTTATTGGCAAAGTTACCTTTGCTCTACAAAGTCCACAATGAACTCTAATCACTCTCATCCTTCACAATTGCTGAACTCAGCTTCACCATAAAACTGGCTAAGATTCTATTATGTTAGGCAGATCCATGGATGAAGATTTAAGCAATGAGAAAATCATATGTAATGTATGTGCATCACAAACTCAATGGCTATTAACATTGTCAAGCTTTCAGTGAACATGAGAGTAAAGGAATCTCAGGTGATTAAGTAATGTAATAAAATGAGTAATTATTATTATTATTAGTTGTATTATTATTATTATTATTATTATTATTATTATTATTATTATTATTATTATTATTATTATTATTATTATTTCAGACCATTTTGTAGATTTTCTTTCAGCCACTGAGGGGAAAAAACACTATTCTAAGAAACCAGAATGTTTGCAAGTCTGCCATTTGTTTTATATATCAACAGAGAAATGATCACTTTATTTTATTTTTCTTGCAAAATTTCAAGAATTCAGCCACTGTGGTTCAATGGCTCCCCTAACACTCTTTTGCAATTGTAAGTACTCAGGGGTTTCACTGAAAAAGGTGGCTGGATGCAGCTTCAGGAGTAATTGTATTCAACAAACTTTTATAATTATGCACCAACAGCAGAAAGGACACACTTTTCAGTCAACCTATTGTGACAGACACTGTGTAATGTCATACAATCAAATGCAATGTTTAGTAAACATAAACCTCTTTGTCATTTTGTATTTATTTATACAGGTTTAAAAAATAAAGCACACATTTAAAATATATTTATATATCCATATATTGATATATTTCTACTGTTAAGCTTTTTTATCAACTACACAATTTCAAGGTTGACATTACTTTTAAAACATGGATGACTACTTTGTTGTATTTACACATGAAAGAAGTTTTTGTTTTAGAGTAGAACTTATGAACAGTGTTAATACTAGAAGTAGAAGCCCTTCCCCCCAATGAAATTGACTAATAAATTTAAAATTGATAGGATTTTTTTTTTCATTCGGTATGTAATCAACCTATGGTATATAATTCCAAAAGATGGTTGTTAGTTGAGATGGCTTCAGAAAACAAATTCCTAAAGGACAAATCTATTCATGGTTATTAACCTTGAAGATTAGGCACTCTATCCTGGCATGGAGACAGTCTACCAATGCAGGCTAGGTACACAGGAAAAACAATGGAAGAGGAGGACTACCTTGATCCCCTATTTGTAGCATCTTGGATGCATCTGGTGGGCCATTGATGGCTAGATGGGCCTAGACCTCTTGCACAAGAAATATTCTTATGTTACAAATAAGTTTAGATTCCAAATAAATATACCTTCATTTAAGAGTAGAGCCTTCCTTACTCTAAATTCTCATTTAAATACATGTACTTGTCTGACTCCAGACTGAAATTTTTATTATTATTATTTTATTATTTTTCCATATAGAGTTGGGCTATTCTCCCAAGATATTTAATTGTTTTGGGTGGGGATATATATGTGCACATGCTTATTTTGATTTTAACTTTGGAGAAAGTATTAAGAGGAGAGGCCAAGACACTGCAGAATAGCCAGCCAATCACTTTTAACCACAGCCAGGTAGGAGACAGAAGGCTTAATTTTTCCACCAACCAACTAACATTCTGCTTAATCAGCTCCAGTTGTTCCTAGAAGTAAATAGAATGATTGTTAACTGGCCTGGCCCTACACACAAGTACTTCAGAAAATAGCTATTAATTAATCTAGATCCAGTCAAATTATCTGCTTTATAACACCATGATTTGAATTATAAGATTAGGAAGAAGAGAAATATATTAAGCTAAACCAATAATCCTTCTGTTCAGCAACCCCAAACAACTTTTGTTATAAAGTCAGAAGAAGCGTATAAATTGAAAACAGGTAGTTCTCAAATCCAGCAGATTAAACTATAAAGTTTTAGAGTCAGCTTGGTGTAGTGGTTAAAACACAGGCTAGAAACCAGGAGATTGTGAATTCTAGTCTTACTTTAGGCATGAAAGCCAGCTGAGTGATTTTGGGACAATCATTCTCTCACAGCCCAATTCACCTTGCAGGGTTTCTTTTTTGTGGGGAAAATAGGAGGGATATGTTTGCCGCCTTGAATTATTTATAAAAAATAATAAAAGTGGCTAAAACAATAAAAAAAACCACCACTCAGTTTGACTCACATGGCCTCTGTTTCCTAGCATTTGTTTACAAGATTTGGGAGGTTATTATTTTTTGCTAATAAACAACAACATTTGACAACTCTGAGAAAGCATTGCCACAGAGTTCAGACACAGAATTGAAAAATGTATCTGAGCAAAGAGGCTTGGAGCAAAGGTATTATTTGACCATATAGGTTGTGGAATGAATTTTTCTTTCAGTCTTTTCATTTTATTTCAATCCAACTGTTAGATGTTAAGTCTATTTTTTTATATCAATATATGATCTAGCTTCTTGAATCAAACAAAAAACATAGGGCAACTTGTTTATTTCAAGTAAATTATTTTCTTGTAAGCTTATAAAAAATACTCTGCAGGTACAAAATGTTTTGAGGGAGAATGTTAAGATTTCCTTAGAAACCTTGCTGAACCACAGTCATCTCTCCCATCCTTTCTTGATTGGTAGGATGAGATCTGCATGAGGTTAATGCATTCCTCAGCTGTTTAACCTCCTACCTATGATTTCTGCACTGTCAAAAATCAAATGATAATCATGTTTCTGATAAACATGCTCTACTTTATTAAAATGGTCTCTGGAAAGAAGGGTATTTGAGAACTGCACAGCAAATTGAGTAGCAGAACAGACTGTGCCATAGTCAATGGTCATCTTAAGGTACAAAAATATTGTTTCTTTCAAATACATTTGCTGAAGCCACTCTAGGATACCAATGACTTCATTTTATAAAGTGTGTCATGCATTTTATAACCAACAGCATAGCCATAAATCTTAAGAATTACCAGTATATCTTAACCTCCACTATGTTTCTGACAAACTAAAGCACAAATTACATATCTTGGGACAATCTCAGTTTTCAAATGTGACAGAGAAGGATTTTGGAAGAAGCAAAAGCATAATGTAAGGCAAAAAAAAAAGACAGTATTAATTATACTCTAAAAAGTAATTATTTTGGATTTCAAGTGGGATTTAATAGATATAAATACAATCAGAGTGTTCCACCAGGTGCAATTCTGAATTATAAAATTACTCACTATTCATTTTCTAAGATTCAGTTCTTTAGCAGAATGATGCAACAATAGTGGTATCTTCAATCAGCCAGTGTAGTAACTGTGAGAGGGATCTTGGAGTCCTAATGGACGATCACTTAAATATGAGCCAGCAGTGTGCTGCAGCTTCCAAAAAAAGCCAATACAGTCCTAGGCTGCATTAACAGAGGGATAGAATCAAGATCATCTGAAGTGTTAATACCACTTTATGATGCCTTGGCTAAAACCACACTTGGAATATTGCATCCAGTTTTTGTCACCATAATATAAAAAAGAAACTCTAGAAAGAGTGCAGAGAAGAGCAACAAAGATGATTAGGGGACTGAAGGCTAAAACATACAAAGAACAGTTGCTAGAATTGGGTATGTCTAGTTTAACGAAAAGAAGAACTAAGGTGACATGATAGCAGTGTTCCAATATCTAAGGGGCTGCCACAAAGAAGAGGAGGTCAACCTATTCTCCAAAGCACCTGAAGGTAGGACAAGAAGCAATGGATGGAAACTAATCAAGGAGAGAACCAACCTAGAATTAAGGAGAAATTTCCTGGCAATTAGAACGATTGATTGGTGGAATGACTTGCCTCCAGAAATTGTGGATGCTCCAACACACTGGAGGCTTTTAAGAAGAGATTGGACAACTATTTGTCTGAAATGGTATAGGGTTTCCTGCTTGAGCAGAGGGTTGGACTAGAACAGAGTTCCCCAACCTTTCTGGCTTTATGGACCAGCGGGGGGAGGGGGAGGGTTCTGCATGAGTGGCGGGCAAGCACATGTGCATGCACAGTTCCATTTGCATGAGTGCTAGGCAAGCACGCCTGCCGCTTACACAAATGGAGAGTATGCACTCTCCCACTCCTCGCACAAGTGGGGATGCACGCATGCGCTCACTCACCACTTCTGCGGCCTGGTTCCAAATAGATAACGACCCGGTAGTAGGCCACGGCCCAGGGGTTGGGGACCCTTGGACTAGAAAACCTCCAAGGCCCCGTCCAACATTCTTTATTCTGTTAGTCTATGTTCTCATGGCTGTTACAAGGATGGGAAGAGATCAGAGATGTCAGGCTAATGTGACTGATGAGGAATGCCATTATAGCTCAAAGAAATCAGGAAAGACTTCTCTATACCTGAAAGGAAAAAGGCAAAATTAAAAACAGGTATATGCATGCTATAGAAAGGAGTCAATCTGCTTTCTGTTAATTTCATTTTCTATTAATATATCTGCTCCTTCGATAGGACTTTCCACAATTAAAACCAAATCATCTGTAAATGCCTTTAATTTAAATACCGTATTTTTGGGACTATAAAACGCACCGGACTATAAGACGCACCTAAATTTACAGGAAGAAAACAAGAAAAAAATAGTTTTTGGCGTCCGCGCATCATGTTTTCGCCCTCCTCGGCCCCCAGAAGCACTCTGCAGTGCTCCGCATGGCCCGTTTTAGCTGAAAACAGGCCCGTTTTTGGGCTCCCAAGCCCTCCGCGCATCGTGTTTTCACCCTCCCAGGCCCCCAGAAGCATTCTGCAGTGCTTTGCATGGCCCGTTTTTCTCACAAACAGGCCCATTTTTGCCAAAAACGCACCCGTTTTGGCCTGCAGAGTGCTTCTGGGGGCCTGGGAGGGCGAAAATGCGACGCACAGAGGGCTTGGGAGCCCAAAAACAGGCCCATTTTTGGCAAAAACAGGATGTGTGGAGCACTGCAGAGTGCTTCTGGGGTCCAGGGAGGGCGAAAACATGACACATAGAGGGTTTGGGAGGCCAAAAACACCTGTATTCGGTCTATAAGATGCACCTAAATTTTCACCCACTTTTAGGGGGGAGGTGCATCTTATACTCTGAAAAATACAGTAATTCTTTTTTTATCTTCACCCCAGCTATTTTCTCAACTTGTCTCATATTCAAAAGTTCAAGAGCCAGAATAATCAACAATGGCAAAAGTGGGCATCCTTGTCATGTCCCTTTCTGTATTTCACAGGGTTCTGTCAATTTACTCTTAACTATTTTTGTAAAGTCTTGTAAAGTATATATTGTTTTCGTCCACTTAATAATTTTTTTCTCCAAATTTCATATTTTCCAAAATTTTAAACAGGAAAGTCCAGTTCAAATTATGAAATGCTTTCTCCATATTAGGAACTATCAATACAGCTTGTTTTTCATTATGATGTTCCAAATATATTAATATGTTAAGAATATTTTTAATGTTGTCTCAACTGTCTTTTAGTCAAAAAGCTACATTGAGCTTTATTATTATTTATTAAATTAAAAATTATTATTATTTATTAAATTTGTATGCCGCCCAACTCCCAAGGGACATGTATAAAATCTTACAAGGCATGTTTCATCCTTTTTGCTAAAAGCATAGTTAATGTCTTATAATCATTGTATATGGAGATTTTCAGTCATCCAGGTCATGGTTGTCCCAAAGGTACTTTTTCAAAAAGCAACTGGACTTTCTTTGTTTTACTTGAAGACAATGACCTCAAAGAGGCCATCTGCATTAAGATAGAGCAGCCCTCTCTCAACAGAAGAGGAGCAATATGATGCCACTAAAATAATCAACCCCATGGGTTACTACCCCTTTCTGTTACTACACATGGGGACCAAAGACACAACAATGAATCTGAAAATAATAAAAGAGATTATGAACAGCTAGGGAAGAAAGTTAAAGAATTAGGAGAACAAGTGGTGTTTTCATCTATACTTCCAACAAAAGAGCAACATCCCATGAGGGAGCAAAGGATTTTAGAAACAAACCACTGGCTTAAAAAATGGTGTTGTCAACAAAATTTTGGCTTTGTAGACCATGGTCTGGATTACCTAGATGAAGGGCTACTAGCAAGGGATGGTCTGCATTTCACAAGAACTGGAAACAATAGTCGGGAAATGACTGGCTCATCTTATCAAAAGGGCTTTAAATTAAAATTGAGGGGGGAGGGGGGCCAATCTTCACAACCTTTAGAACCTAATTCCAAGCAAAAACCACTAGATAACCAATCACATAAGGAGGAAGGGAGTAAAGAGAAAGAAGAAATAAAAAAGAAAAAACATAATGAAGTAGAGAGTGATGGAAAGGATGGAAATCCCAGTTACAAAATAGGAGATATATGAAACATACCCAAGACCCATAAAGGACTCAAATACCTATACACTAATGCTCAAAGTTTAGGGAACAAACAGGATAAACTTGAAGTATTAGTACATGAAGGCAGATATGAAATAGTTGCCATTACTGAAACTCATGACTAGAATGTACTGATGGAAGGATACAAACTATTCAAAAGAAACAGACCTAACAAAAGAGGAGTTGCATTATATATAAAAGTTCACTATATCTCTACAGAAATACACAAAACCAAGGATGAAAACCTCCTAGAATCCATATGGGTCAATATAAAAGGGGGGGAAATGACATTGCTATAGGCCCATACTACAGGCCACCCAATCAAGCAGAAGAAATAGATGAACTCTTTGCTAATCAATTAACAAATGTATGTAGAAAACTTACCACAATAGTAATAGGAGACTTTAACTACCCTGATATCAACTGGGAGACAAACTCTGCAGCAAGTGGGACATTGAACAGATTCCTAACCAACTTAGCTGACAACTTTGTCATCCAAAAGATAGAGGAGGGAACTAGAGGAAAAACTATACTGGACCTAATACTGACTAATACAGAAGTGATAGAAGGAGTTGAAGTTGCCAAAACCTTGGGTGAGAGTTACCATGTCATATTGGAATTCAATATAATGCAAACACAAGCAATAGAATATAATCCAAACAGTGTCTTAAACTTCAAAAGAGCTGATTTTAACAAACTCAGAGAGATAAAAATCCTAAAGGGGAAAACAACTCAAGAAGCTTGGGAAACACTGAAAAATATGATCATAAAAGCCCAGTCCAACAGAATACCACTAAAAAAGAAAAACAAGAAATCCAAGAAAAAACCACCATGGGTGCACAAAGATCTCTCTGATAAACTGAAAGATAAAAAGGATAAGTACAAAAAAAATTGAAAGAGGGACACATAACTAAGGCAGAATATCAGCAGATAGCCTGAATCTGCAAAGATGAAGTCAGGAAAGCAAGAGCTCAGAATGAACAAAGACTTCCAACAAAAGTCAAAGATAATTTAAAAAGTTTCTTTCAACATATAAATAACAAGAAAAAAGTCAAGGAAGCAGTCAGTCCACTAAAGAGAGTACATGGCAAGGAAGTAACAGGCAGTAGAGAGAAAGCAGAACTGCTTAACTCATTCTTTGCATCAGTCTTCACACAAAAAGAAACTATAGCCCAACCTACCAAAAACATAACTGTAAAAGACAGACTAGAAATAAAAATTAAAATAAGCAAGAAAATGGTAAGAGAACACCTGTCTGACCTTGATGAATATAAATCACCAGGACCTGATTGATTACATCCCAGAGTTCTGAAGGAGCTGGCAGATATTATCTCAGATCCATTGTATCATATCTTTAAAAAATCTTGGAGCACTGGGGAACTACCAGAGGATTGGAAAAGAACTGATCTGATTCCAATCTTCAAAAAAGGAAGAAAAACAGACCCAGGAAACTACAGACCAATCAGCCTAACATCAATACCTGAGAAGATACTGGAAAAATAATAATAAAAAAAACAGTTCTGTGAACATCTAGAAACAAATAAAGTTATAACTAGTATCCAGCACTGGTTCGTTAAAAGCAAATCATGCCAAACCAACCTTATTTCATTCTTTGACAAAGTGACTAAATTAGTAGACCAGAGAAATGCTGTGGTCAGCAAGGCATTTAACAAAGTAGATCACAATCTACTTCTTGGTAAGCTAGAAAAATGTGGGATAGACAGCATCACCACCAGATGGATTTGTAACTGGTTGACAAACTGGCTGTAGTAATGGTACTACATCCAGTGGTGGGATTCAGCCGGGTCACACCGGTTGTAGAACCGGTAGCTAATTTTTTGTGTAGTTCTGTGAACCGGCTGAATAGCCCAGCCACTCCTCACCTTGCTACTGCCGCCCCTCACCTTCCTAATCTGCTGACAGTCAAGCGTGGAGCTGGGCACAGTTTTGCCCTAGCCCGACGCAGCACAACCTGGAAGGGAGAGAAATTTGCGAGGATTCGTGGAGTCCAGTGATGGCCGATCCACAACGCCGGAGAAAACTCTCCCCTCCTTCTCCTCCTCCTCCTTGGCCTGGCTTGCAGAGTTCTGTGGGAAGAAGCTGAGGGAGGCTCCCCCTCCAGCCGCCTAGAGGACTTGCATTGGCTCAAGTTAAGGCCAACCACCTGCTGCTGCTCCCCATGCCGCTCTCCTTGGCAGGGGTGGCCACAGCCTCTGAAGTCAGAGCCCCGACGTGGCCCGGGAGGGAAGAGGCACAAAGCTACCCGCGCTTTTCATCCCCGAAGCCAGGCTGGGAGGAAGCCCATCCAGGCACCCCCAACTCTGCTCCCCTCCATCCTGCTGCACTCTGCCTGGGCTTCTGGCAAGGCTCTTGGCCAGCCCCGAGGGACGGAGGGTGGAAGCATGGGAAGGCCAAGGGTGGGAGTCTGGAGCAGGGATCAGAAGCCCACCTGCCAGGGGTGGACTGGCCCGACCTGCAGCCTCCGCATGAACTGAACCCCTGGGCTCCACTAAGTCCCCTCTGACTGCAAGCAGCCAGGCAGAGCTGAAGGGCCAGAAGGGCCGCTTTGGGAATCTGCAGATGGCCCCTTCCTGCTGGACATTCAAAGAGCTTCGTCATCACAGGAGGCTCTTCCTTACTCCTGTCAAACTTCTCAAAGTAGCTATCCCACTGGGACCCTTTCTCTTCAACTGTGGCACCGACCTCGATCTTCCTGGGGCTGATTGATGCTCCTTGGGATTTTGGGTTGGTTGTTGAGTTAGACTCAGGGGTGAAATGCTACCGATTCGGACTGGTTCTCCCGAATCGGTAGTAAAAAATGCTACTGGTTCGGGTGAACTGGTATTTCCAACGATCAGCTGGGCAACGATCAGCTGTGATGCGTGATTTATATTAGCTAGAATCGTCAGATTTCCTGCTTTCTAGCTAATCTAAATCATGTGGCACAACGGATTCCCCCCCTTGCTGTTCTACTTACCTTTGCAGACTCGGAAAGCTTCAAAATGTTCCTTTTTTAGCGCTGCGCAGGCGCGCCTCAGGTGGCCATGCACGCAAAGCGCACATACACACGCAAAGTGTGCACTCGGTAGCAGACTCACAGAACCGGTAGCAGACTTCAGAGGATTTCACCGCTGGTTAGACTGGCTGGCTGGGTTTTGCTCTGCTATGTAAGAGCTGTGTAATAAGAGGATGTCACAAATATGCTCCAGACATTTTGTAAAAGCTGATCAGAGAGGAAAACTCAGTGGAAGGAAAAGATGGGAGAGAGGGGGGAGAGAGGGAGAGAGGGAGAGAGAGAGTGAGAGCATGAGAGGGAGAGAGAGAGAGGCCAATAAATGCCCAGAAATAAAGACAACTGTATGTGGTCCCTTCTGAAGATGGCAGCGTTCTGATTGGTTTGCTCTCTGAAGTTTTGAGTGGGTAAGGCTGATTCTTGTTCAGTTATTTGTAGTTACAAAATAATCAAAAGGAAAGGAAAGGTGAAGGGATTTATTTTAGTTCCCATTTCCCTTCTCCTTCGCTTTTCCCTTTCCCTTTCCCCTTCCCCTTCCTTGTTCTCTTCTTCCAATTCCCCTTCTGCTTCCTTTTCCTTTTCCCTTTCCCTTCCCCTTCCTGTTTGTTTCCATTTTAGCAATAGCAATAGCACTTAGATTTATATACCTCTTCACAGTGCTTTACAGCCCTCTCTAAGCGGTTTACAGAGTTAGCATATTGCCCCCAACAATCTGGGTCCTCATTTTACCAACCTCAGAAGGATGGAAGGCTGAGTCAACCTTGAGCCTGGTGAGATTTGATCTGCCAAACTGCTGGCAGCCGGTGATCAGCAGAAGTAGCCTGCAGTACTGCACTCTAACCACTGCGCCACCGTGGCTCTATTTTACTCTTTGCTTCCCTTTCTCTTCCTATTCCTTTACCCTTTGCCTTCCCCTTTTCCCTTTCCCTCCTTCTTCCAATTTCCCTTCCCCTTTCCATTCAGCTGTCACAGAGTTAATGCAAATTCCTCATTCATTAAGATAACCTTGATTATCTCGTTAGACAGGAAATCACACAGAAATGACACCTTCACTTTATTTAACAGAGTGATATGGACATCCATTATAATTTCATACAGTTATAAAAATATGTATCAGAGATATAAAAAAGGAGCAGCAAGACACCTCACTGTTAAATAAAGTGAAGGTGTCATTTCTGTGTGATCTCCTGGATGTGACGTCGAGTTGGCCATGCCCACCCAGTCACATGACCACCCAGCCATGCCTACCCAGCCAGTCATTGGGGCAGAGAACCGGTTGTTAAATTATTTGAATCCCACCACTGACTACATCTACATGGAGGGAAGTAAGCAGTGGGGTACCACAAAGTTCTGTCTTAGGCCCAGTACTCTTCAATATCTTCATAAATGGCTTAGATGAGGAAATAGAAGGGGAACTCATCAAATTTGCAGATGACACTAACCTGGCAGGAATAGCCAACACCCCAGAAGACAAGCTCAGGATCCAAAAAGATCTAAAGACTTGAACAATGGGCCCTATCCAACAAAATGAAATTTAATGTGGAAAAAAGCAAGGTTTTACACCTGGGCAGGAAAAACCAAAGGTACAAGTATAGATTAGGCAAAACCTGGTTCAAAAACAGTAACTGTGAGAGGGACCTTGGAGTCCTAATGGACAATAACTTAAACATGAGTCAGCAGTGTGTGGCAGCAACCAAAAAAAGCTATACAATCCTTGGTTGTATAAACAGAGGCATAGAATCAAAATCACATGAAGTATTTGTACCGCTTTATAAAGCCTTAGAATACTGCATCTAGTTTTGGTCACCACATTACAAATACTGCATCCAATTTTGGCCACCACATTACAAAAAAGATGTTGAGACTTTGGAAAAAGTGCAAAGAAACTAAGATGATTAAAGGCCTGGAGACAAAAACATAACAAGAACGGTTGCAGGATTTGGGTTTGGCTAGTCTAGAGAAAAGAAGGAGTAGGGGGGACATGATAGCAGAATTCCAGTATTTAAGAGCTGCCACAAAGAGGGGGGGGTCAATTTATTTTCCATAGTACCAGAGGGCAGGACAAAAACAATGGATGGAAACTAATCAAGGAGAGAATTAAGGAGAAACTTCCTAACACTGAGGACAATTAACCAGTGGAACTGCTTGCCTTCAGAAGTTGTGGGTGTTTCATCACTGGAGGTTTTTAAGAAGCGACTGGAAGAAGAGATTTGTCTGAAATGGTATACGGTCTCCTTCTTGAGCAGGGGGCTGGACTAGAACAGTGCTTTTCAACCCGTAATACGTGTACCACTAGTGGTACTTCAGCTCCTGGCAGGTGGTATGCGTACGACGGGTTGTAAAGCACTGTAAAAAAAAAGGATAAAAGTGTAGCAGCAGATGAGCTAAAGCGCGCACACCTGTGGGAGAGTCAGCTGGAGCTGTGGCTTTGCCGGGACTCTGCTGAGCACCCAGGATCAGCGTGCACGGCTCCAGCTGATTGATGGTTCCGGGAGCAGAGCACAGCCTTGAGGAGAGGAGTCAGATGGAGCTGCACTGAAAAGAAAAGGAGGAGGAGGGGGGAGAGGTTGTAAAAGGAGGAGATTTGGGGGGGAAAGGGAGAGAAAAAAAGACAACAGGGAAAGAGAAGGGGACAGGCTTCTTTGAGACAAGCAAAGGGAGAGAAGGGAATAGAACAGTGCAAAGATTGTCAGAGAAACAGGCACAAGTTTTCCATTAAAAGTCTGATAAGTGGGTATACAGATAGTCCTCAACCTAGGATCACAATTGAGCCCAAAATTTATGTTGCTAAGTGAAAAATTTGTTAAATGAGTTTTGTCCCATTTTATTACTTTTCTTGCCGCATTTGTTAAGTGAATCACTGCAGTTGTTAAATTAGTAACACGGTTGTTAAGTGAATCTGGTTTCCCCATTGACTTTGCTTGTCAGAAGGTTGCAAAAGGGAATCACCTGACCCTGAAACACTACAACCATCATAAATATGAATCAGTTGCCAAGCATCCAAATGTAAATCACATGACCCTGGGGATGCTGAAATGGTCATAAGTGTGAAAAATGGTTATAAGTCACTTTTTTAGTGCCGTTGTAACTTTGAACAGTCACTAAGCGAACTGTTATAAGTCAAAGACTACCTGTACTTTATCACTTTTTTCCTTTGGGGGGGTGTCATCAAGTTTATGACACTTTGCTAGGTGACTGGTGGTACTCGAATATTGCCATATCCTAAAAGTGGTACAATCCTTGAAAAGGTTGAAAAGCACTAGACTAAAAGACTTCCAAGGTTCCTTCCAGCTCTATTCTGATTCTGATTCCTGTTTACAACACAGTCCTTTCAGCAATTCCAAGAAGGTTCCATACTGATTTGCACTATTCAGGTGACCCTGAGGGCACAGATAAACCTCAAGGTGGCCTCAATGATTCTCAGAGAGAGTGCTAATAACCAGATGACTGCAAGGAATATAAATCCTTCCATTCTCCACCATTCAGTCAGAACTAAAGAAGTTCCTTGGATGAGAAGTGAAACATATTCAAGCAAAACGAAGTCCAATTGAAAAATCACCTTTGGGTTTTATAATCATTGTTCAATAGAATATTGGTCAATATTTTGTTTTGATCAAATTGGATGTTGGCCTTCTTAAAGAATTAAGACTATATTTGCACCTGTCCAATTTTCTGGTATCCTTCCACTATACAGAATGGAATTCATTATTTTTTTGAAGATGTAACAATTCATTTTTTTAAAAAATTATAATAGGAGACTGACAATCCATCTGGGCTAAGAGCTATCCCTAGTTTAGTCTTTTTATAGCCTCAAGGACTTCCCTTATTGTTATAGGTTTGTTCATTTTCTGCTTTTCTTTATCCATTATTTTTGGCAAGTTTTGTTTCTTTAAATATTCATCTACTTTTATCAGGTTAATTTCTTCTCTTTTATAAAGACTTGTATAATACTGATGGAATATTTTTTGCATGTTTGCATTATCTGTTACCATAGCATTCCCATTTTGTAGTTCTAGTATCATTTTTCTTCTTCAAAAAGGGGAAAAAATAGATCCAGGAAACTACAGACCTATCAGCCTGACCTCAATACCAGGGAAGATTCTGCAAAAGATAATCAAGCAACAAATCAGCGAACACCTAGAAGCAAACAAAGTAATAACCAAAAGCCAACATGGGTTTGTCAAAAACAGATCATGCCAGACTAATCTTATTGCATTCTTTGACAAAGTGACAAAATTAGTGGACCAGAGGAATACTGTCGATATAATTTACTTGGACTTCAGTAAGGCGTGTGATAAAGTAGACCATAGCTTACTACTAGATAAAGTAGAAAAATGTGGGTTAGACAGCATCACCACCAGATGGATTCGTCACTGGCTGACCAACCACACTCAACATGCAGTCCTCAATGGAACTGCATCTACATGGAGAGACG
>QLTV01003791.1:251854-263019 GCA_003457575.1 Thermophis baileyi | reverse complement strand
GTGGGATTTTTTTCTTTTGCGAGAAGTTGAAATTGATTGATTGCACTTTATTTTTAGTCCCACAACCTTTTGTTTCCCTGCACAAGAAATGCGACGGAGAAACACGACAGAGCTGGAAATCAGGTAGGCTTCCGCCCCTCCCCCCCTGCAATGCCAGAAGCCGCATGCCTTCCACGTCCCACCCAGAGCCCTTGCAGCTTGCAATCTCCTACTGCCCATGGAGCGCTGGCAGGCAGAAACCCCTTGGGTCCCATGCCCTCTCCTTCCTACCCAGGGGTGGGGTCTAACTTACCTCGCTGCCGGTTCGCTTCCTTCACGCATGCAAAAAAAAATATAATTAAAAAAAAGCCGAAAACAAGATGGCGACGCATGCGCAGTGCCGGAAACTTGGCTTCTGCACATGTGCAGAAGAAAAAATAAAAAAAAATTAAAAAAATTAAAAAATTAAAAAAAGATGGCAGTGCCCACTGACTGGCACCGACCAAACCGAACGTCACCAGTGGGTCGCTACCGGTTCGGGTGAACCGGTACGAACCGGGAGGAACCCACCTCTGGAGTATACTATATTACATATCCATAATGTATATATAATCCACCCAGCAGTCCAAAAAGTTGAGCCCCAAATATATAGGTCCCTTTCCTATTAGCAAAATCATCAACCCAGTCACAGTACAGTTAGAACTGCCTAAGAATCTGAAAACAATCCACCCTGTGTTTCACTGTAGTCTACTGAATCCAGAAATCACCTCCCCACTTCACCCATCTCCTCCCACATCACCCCTTCCTATTTTCATAGCAGGGGAGCAACACTTCAAGGTGAAAGAAATTCTGGACTCTTGAAAGCACAAAGGCAAAGTGCAGTATTTAATTGCGTGGAAACATTTCCTGGCCTCACAGTCTGAATGGGTTGATGCCAAACGTCTATGTTCTTTCCACCAGAAATACCTAACAAACACTGAATGCTAAAACCTGTTTAAATGGATACTTGAGTTTTTAATCTGTTTCTTTCTTTTCCAGGGCTAATACCTTTAAAAAGTGCGGCCAAACGTCAGCTGCCATCTTCACTTTCTTTGAAACTCACTAGCAACTGCCATAACCAGAGTGCTGGAGGTGTGAAAGAATGCTGTGGGAAATTTGGGGGGGGGGGTATGGACACTGACTGGAACCAGAGGTGCCAAACCAAGCTATTGTCCTGCCTTCCAGGACACCGGCCCTGGGAAAGGAATTTACTGCGGCATCTGAGGTACCAAGTTCCCAAAACATCGGAACAGGACCTGATTGGAGTATTCTCCCAGGGGGCAGGCGTTTTGGATGTTGGGGATTGATTTCAATATATGATTTTCATACAGTTTTTCTTCAGAGCTTGCCTCGCTCATGCTGCACTCAGCATCTCTAGTAAAGTACCTTTTCTCTAACACCTATGGAGTCAAGGGTCATACTTTCCTAGGGAACAAGCTGTGGCCAGTCTGACAATTTGGGTGCTTGGCAACTAGCTTGCATTTATGAGTTGCACTGTCCGAAGGTTGTAATCTTTGTAATCTTCATCATTTTACATCATTTGTAATCTTCCCAGCCAGCTTCTAACAAGCGAAGTCAATGGGGGAAGCCACATTTGCTTAATGATGGCATGATTCACTTAACAACTGCAATGATTCACTTAACAACTGTGGCAAAAAGGTCATAAAATGGGGCAAAACTCATTTTACAACTGCCTTGCTTAATAATGGAAATTTTGGGCTCAGTTGTGGTTGTAAGTCAAGGACTACCTATATTTGCATCTCATACTATACTTATATCCATGCCTGTATTTAAATTAAACACCATAATTCTTTCAGCTTCTTTTTACAGTCCTCAATTATTTATTATTTTCTGTAGCAAAGTTTCATTCAGCCTCCATCCATAAGTTCTACTTTTCCTCTTATTTATTAAACTTACTGGGTTATAAACTGAAAAAGGTTGGGTAATTTCTTCACTTTATTAATATCTGTCATATGTTTTTTAGAAATTCAACGTATTCTTATGTTGTTCATAAGAATATTTCTTATTCTTGAGAAATATTTGTGCCTTTCAGGAAACTATGTATACATTTTGGAATCACCATTTTTATAGATTTTTATGTCTATTTTATATCTATAAACTCAAAGTTGCCTGTCATTTCAAAAAATATTTTTGGTGATTTACCTTTTATTGATTTAATTCCTTTCACAGAGGTTCTATCTTTTTTAAGGCAAACCACTCCATTCCAGTCTTCAAAAAAAAAACACCCAACCCAATTTTAATAGGACAATTCTGTAAGTTTTTCCATAAATAATTTAAAAACATGGCATCACTATATCATAATTTTAGTTTCATTCCAATTGATTTCAATACCTACATATCTGCCATGGTGATCATTCATTACCAATATTGGTTATGAGTGGGGCTTTACACACAAAACAAGTCCATTTTTCTTGGCTGTCCATGCTGATATAAATTCTTATCCCAATTTTTTATAAATCAAATATTTTTTTAGCTTTTTTCTTATATACAGTATATTTCCTGCAGAGAAGTTACATCTTGTTTTAATTTTTTTCAAATAATGGAAATACCTTCTTTCTTTTTTGAAGTGCATTTGTCCATTTATAGTATTTTACATATTAGGTATTTAAAATCCATGTTTATTTTATAAGCTTAGAAAAGTGTATGTCAATAGTGCTCAAAGTTGTGGTCTCTTCCTCTTCTTTTTACTTTATTTGTTATATGGCTTCTTCTTTTTGACCCCTTTATACTTTCTCCATCTCTTCTTTGAACTTTTCATGAAAATTTCTTGCATTTTGGGCTGAATTAAATTGGTATCCAGTCTGTTGATTGGAAGTTAGAATTACTTTTTCCATTTGTCCCTATAAAATAGTATCCTTTTCTGTTTAAGTTTGTTTGTCAAAAAGCAATATTCTTTTCTCTTGCACAGTATTCTAATAGGTATTTCTTTGAGAATAATGATTTCTGTGTTACTTAACCTTAATTTAGTATTAAAGTATATCTGTACAACATGGTATCTTATCTTCTTCTTGACAAAGCATTCAAGTATATGTCTGTTCATTTTGCATATTATGTATTCACCCTGTAAACTTTGTTCACTTCTTCCTCCATATCTTCTTCATCCTATTTCAAAGTTTTATTAGGGATTCCCTAATAATCTCTCTCTAATAGTTCCTCTGTAGTTCCTCTGGAACTATTCTCAGTCTTAAACAAAATTCTTTCCCATAATCTCACATTGTCTACATCAGGGGTGTCAAACTCTATTTCATTGAGGGCGGCATCAGGGTTGTGTTTGGCCGAGGGGTGGTGGTGGTGGTGTGTGGCCAGGGGTGGGCGTGGCCATGGTGGGGATGGGTGGGGTGGGCGTGGCCATGGTGGGCATTTAACACAGGCTCAAGATGCATTTTCCCCCTTCTCTTTCTTTCCACAGTTCTTTATTATAATCATTTTCCTATCTCTTCTACCAGATATTACTGGCAAACATTTATTACTTATTCTTCATACTCCACTGAACTTTTTATATCTAAATTTATACCCCATTGTTTAACAGTAAATTGCTTTTCCAGGCAGAAAAGCTATTTATACTATTGTATTTTTTTTATTCAACTAATAATAAAAATACAATAGCATAAATAACGTGATAATACAAGATCTAACAGCAGAGGTAAATTTCCAGGATAGTAAATAGAAATGGCTGTCAATTATAGATTGTTGATTGTAGATTAAATGGACCTACAGTATGTAAAGTCTGGCATTAAACTGTACTATTAACATAGAATGTTGCTTGTTTTCTATTCGGTCAGGCACTTACTTGAGGCCACATAATTGTAATCCAGTCCAATCCAGTCCTCCTGCAGCACTCTGCTGGCTGAAAACTCCCCTGCTGGAGGCCGGGGAGGCCAAAACGGGCCATGCAGGGGCCTTGCAGGGGCCTTGCAGGGCCTCGTGGGCCTCTGTGTGGCTTGTTTTTGGTCGGCATAGTGCTGCAGGAGACCAGGGAGGCCAAAAACAGGCCGTGGGGGGGGGCACATGCTGCCTGTTTTGGCCAGCAGAGGCACCGCAGGCTGGGTCCTTTGATATTTCCAGGCCGGCCCCGCAGGCTAGATTTAAGCACTGGATCCAGCCCGCGGGCCTTGAGTTTGACACCCCTGGTCTACATCCTTTTCCATCTCTTAATTTATTATTTCTGTCTTATTTTACAAAAGTTTTATTTTTTCTTTCATTTGTGTAACCCGCCCACCCATCTCTATTACAGATTTTTTCTGGGTTTTTTAATCATCTTTTCTTCCATATTTGTAAATCTTTCCTCCATTTTGTTCAAGGTTGTCTAGGTTTCACTGATGCAAACACTGATGCAGGTACTGACTTTGTAATATTCTTCCCTAATTCTTCAAACATCGTTCGTAAAAACTTTAGTGAAATGCTTTTTCTATTTGTTGACCCTCTATACATTATCCTCTCCTCTCTTCTATAAATTTTGCTGCCTTTCTAGTAGTAGCCATTTTCTTTTTTCTACTTTGTAATCCAGTAAGAAGAGGTAAACAATAAAAGAAAGCCTTTTTTCCTATGTCCATAACTCTTTCAGCATTCTGTACTTCTGTAATCATATGATCTTTGACAACTTTCTGTTTCTCTTCTTTCTCCACTTATCTCTTTGTCTAACCATCAGTCAATCAACATCTTTAACAAGTTTAAAAAATCCTCTTTCCCAGAGATATTGCTGCATCTCCACACTCGAAATCTACCTAGCAACTAAGAGCTATTTTCCTATTGGCTGTCCTTTGACAGCTCAGCCGGCGGGAAATTACAGCCCCGCTATTGGCTACCAGTTTTGACAGCCACTATATAAATAGCAGCCTGACAGAGGCTTGCCTGTTGCCGGTTACTGCTTTGTTCTGTTGACAGCTGTGTTAAATAAAGAGGTTCCGTTCTAACCACCGTCTCGCTTCAGTTCCTGACCCTGTCATTCTACCAAGCTAGAACACTGGCGACAAAGGGTGGGATTCTGAGGTGACGGTTCCGAGCTGGTCACTCAAAGAGAGCTGATTTTTTTCACCTTGTTCAAGGTGAACGCCTCCGCAACAGTTAAGCTAAATATTCCTTAACTGTCCGTCCTTTTAAGGATGTCTTCTCTGACATCGTTCACCCCTTTCCAACCGGCAACCGAAACCTGGGACGAATACCTGGATCACTTTGAATGTTTCCTCCAGGTGAAAAACTATATGGAGCTGCCCAGTGACAGAAAGCGCGCCCATTTCCTCACTTCTTGTGGCCCACAAATTTTTGCCACAGCCAGAGCATTGGTGGCCCTGCAGCCCGTGTATACAGTGCCATGGGACACATTGCTGAGGAAACTGAAGGACCATTATTCTCCAGCTTTGTTCTTCCCGTATTTCCCAATGTTTTGCATTCCGGCAGAAACTTCAATGTGAGGGAGAGACCATAAACCAATATATGGCTTCCCTCAGGACAGCTGCCATCCATTGTGAGTTCCATGACCTCGAGGACTCCCTACTAGAACAGCTGGTGTGTGGCGTGCGGGACTTGCGACTGCAAGAGACAAATGGACTGACCGCAAACCATTCCAAACGCCTTGCCGCAGCTGCGGTGAAAATCACCTCAGGTCCGTTTGCCGCTTCAGAACTGCCATCTGCCACCAATGCGGTAAAAAAGGACACTTGGCCATGGTCTGTCAATCAGCCACACCACAAGACACTCGCCCATTCAGGAGATCCAACCTCAAAAGCAACTTTACCAAACTCAGAGAAGACTGTTTTACCATCTCCAGAGACAACAACCCTGAAGTGTCCATCAGTCACGCCTCCTCAGACTCCAGTAAGAAAATTTTTCTCACTGTGCTGCTTGAGGGTTCACCCTGTAAAATGGAACTGGACACAGATTCCTCTAAGTCCATCATAGCCTAGTCCACCCTTAGAACCTTACTACCAGAATTAAGCCAAACAAACCTGCAGCCCTGCACAACCAGCCTGAGAGATTATCAGGGAAATTCTATCCCTATTCTAGGCAAGGGTAAATTTCTCATTGAGAAAGGCTCCTTTAAAGGTCACCTCCTCTTAATAGTTGTCAGGGAAAAACTTCCAAGTCTGCTAGGGCTTGATTGGTTCCAGGCTCTGGGGCTCAGTATTACCGGCATCCATTCCACCTGCTGTAATGACCTCGAAGCCTTGACCTCAGAGTTCGCTTCGGTTTTCGACGGACAACTAGGTAAATATACGGGGACCCCCATCTCCCTAAACCTTGACCCCAGGGTGGCCCCAATCAGACTCAAGCCCAGGAGAGTGCCTTTTGCTCTCCATCCCAAGGTGGATAAAGAGCTTGATAAATTGATTTCCCAGGGAATTCTAGAGCCCACGGACCACTCAAAATGGGAGACACCCATTGTGGTTCCCATCAAACCCAACGGGTCTGTTCGCATCTGTGGTGATTTCAAGCGCACGGTAAACTGTGCCGTACAAGCTCATCCCTACCCTGTGCCACTAGTACAACATCTTCTCCACTCCTTAGGCCCTGGCACAATTTTTGCAAAATTGGATATGTCCCAGGCCTATCAGCAGCTCCCTGTGGATGAAGCCACTGCTGCTGCTCAAACAATAGAAACCCACAGGGGTGCTTTTAAATGCCGTTGCCTCCAGTTTGGCATAAGTGTGGCTCCAGGTATTTTTCAGAGCATCATGGAGAGCCTCCTGCACAGCATCCAGGGTGTCATCCCTTAGTTTGATGACATCCTGATATCAGCCATCTCTCGCACTCAGCTCTTTGATCGCCTGTGGCTGGTACTCACTAGACTGCAACAGGCAGGCCTCAAACTTAAACGATCAAAGTGCCAGATTGGAGTACCTAAGGTAGAATTTTTGGGGGTTTTGGTTGATGCCCAGGGCATTCACCCCACAATCTCCAAGGTGGAGGCTATAAAAAGAGCCCCCACTCCCACATGCAAGGCAGAGTTGCAGCCTTCTTGGGCCTTTTAAACTTTTACAGTGTATTTCTTCCTCGTAAAGCCTCTATAGCCTAACCTCTCCACAGGTTGCTAGATAACAAGGCTCCTTGGGTGTGGGGCAAGGCCCAATCTGCTGCTTTCGCAGCTGTCAAGGACCTGCTTACCTCAGATGCTGTATCATGACAACTTCCCCCTGGTCTTGGCCAGTGACGCTTCTCCCTATGGTATTGGTGCTGTTCTCAGCCATAGGTTTCCCAATGGGCTGGAGGCACCTATTGCTTTTTTTTCTAGGACACTTTCCTCCACCGAATGTAATTACAGCCAGTTAGATAAGGAGGCCCTAGCTGCTGTCGCTGCTGTAAAGCGATTCCATGATTATGTTTATGGCTGTTTTTTTTCAACTCATTACGGATCACAAACCCCTTCTGGGTATCTTAGCTGGTGACAGACAAACACCCCAAATTCTGTCCCCTCGTATGTCCCGCTGGTCAGTTTTTCTGTCAGCTTATAATTACCAGTTAGTTTATCGCCCTGGGAGGGACATACCTAATGCGGATGGCCTCAGCAGGTGCCCGCTCCCTCAATCAGTCCAAGACCCGGCCCCTGCCTCCTCTGTTTTGCTAATTGAGGAGACCACCATGCCCTTGACTGCAGCTAATATAGCCTTCCACTCCTCCAAAGATCGGATTATTTCACAAGTCCTCGACTGGGTACACAGGGGATGGCCAAGGGAACAGCTCTCAGAGGCCTTTGGGCCATTCAAGCTGAGGCAACATGAGCTGTCTGTATTGAGGAGGTGTTTGTTGTGGGGTAGCTGGGTAGTGGTCCCACCAGCCTTAAGGACTGCAGTACTGCACAGCCTACACGAGGGACACCCGGGGGTTGCCAGGATGAAGGCGTTGGGCCGCAGTTATGTCTGGTGGCCTAAGCTGGACACTGCCATCGCTGAATGGGTTGGGTCTTGTCAGAGGTGCCAACAGTCAAGGTCAGTCCTCCCCGAAGCACCTTCCAGGGAATGGGAACTTCCCAGAGGCCCGTGGTCAAGAATCCACATTGACCTGGCAGGCCCAATGCAAGGGCAGACATTTTTAGTGGTAGTGGATGCTTTTTCCAAGTGGGTGGAGTTAGCCCTCATGCCATCCACTACCTCTGAGGCTATCAGCAGGGTCTTATGCAGGTTATTTACTACCCACAGGCTCCCTGACGTTGTAGTCTCAGACAATGGGCCTCAGTTTACCTCTGCCTCATTCCAGGTATTTTTGGCTGGGTTAGGCATCCGCCTTTTCACCCTTCTAGCAATGGTTTGGTTGAAAGAGCTGTGAGGTCAGCCAAGGAGGCTTTGTCCAGATTAGGGCCAGGGAACTGGCAAGAGAACATAAATAAATACCTTATGGCCCAGCACACTACTCCAAGCCCAGTCTTCAACTGCAGCCCAGCAGAATTACTCATGGGCCGCCGCCTCAGAACCACATTGGACAGGCTGCACCCTAATTATGTGCCTGACACCCCAATAGACTTGACCAGCAAGGTCAGGACCTTTACTGTGGGGGGGTTCAGTCTATGCCAGAAATGATGGTGGCGAGCCCTGTTGGCTACCAGCATGGGTTCCTACAGCAACAGGCCCCTATTCATACAGAGTAGGCCTGGAGGATGGGAGGCTATGGTGGCGTCACGTTGACCAGCTTAGAGGACGACCCTTTGCTTCCACACCAGTCCCCGCTGCCACCAGGCCAAACGTAGAGGCTGCGGACCGCCTACTGACCGCTCCTGCTGACAATCGCCCTGACGTCCCCACAGACTATACGATCCTGGCGCCCGACTCACCTGCCTCTGTAGGTCTTCCTCCAGAGTCCAGGGTTCCTGACGAAGCACCCCCATTGCCAGTCGCAGATCCAGAGGCTCCTAACCTGACCGTGCCTGTAGAGCCGCGGCATTTGACGAGATAGCACAGCCACCCGGCGTATCTCCAGGACTATGCATGCGCCATCCAGGAGGGGAGGGGTGCTGCGTCTCTACGCTCGAAATCTACCTAGCAACTAAGAGCTATTTTCCTATTGGCTGTCCTTTGACAGCTCAGCTGGCGGGAAATTACAACCCTGCTATTGGCTACCAGTTTTGACAGCCACTATATAAATAGCAGCCTGACAGAGGCTTGACTGTTGCCAGTTACTGCTTTGTTCTGTTTACAGCTGTGTTAAATAAAGGGGTTCTGTTCTAACCACCGTCTCGCTTCAGTTCCTGACCCTGTCATTCTACTAAGCTAGAACAGATATGTATTAATTATTTAATTAATACAATATTACTTAAAATAAAACAATACTTAAAATGTAACTGTCTCCTTAGTCCATTTTTAAATTTTGCATTACAAACTCCGAAAAAGCTTTTTGCTTTTATTTATTTTTTAAGTCTTTATAGTTGTTTCCTTACTATCTAGTTTAATCTTTCATTTATTTATTTATCATATTTATATGGCTACTCATCTCACACAATGTGACTCAGGGCAGTGTGCAAATAAACCATAAAAACCAATTTTTAAATTTTTTTTATACTATGAAAATTAATATTATTATGCAAAAGGTGAGAGCATTAGATTATGAACAATGGTGCCACTTCAAAATACCATTCCAATGTGACACCCAGGTGAACACATCCAGGTTTTAAGGGATCATGGATTGAAGGTACACTCACCCAGTTAGCTTTAAGTGCTCAGCTTTAAGCTTTCTTCATCCAAAAGTTCGTCAGTGGATTGGATAAATCCAGTGTGCTTTAAACAGGCTTCCATAGAGACTATGAGTATGCTATTTTCTCCTGCAGCTCATGGATCCTACAAGTTTGTTCACAACAGAGGTGGGTTCCTGCCGGTTTGGACCGGTTCTATAGAACCAGTAGTAAAAATAGGGACAGGTTCTCCAAACCAGCAATAATGGCAGCCTGGCCACGCCCCCGAACCGGTCCCCCGGTCCCCGCTCACTCGCCCACCCAACGTGTCTGTCGGACGGCAAGCTGACCGGAGCTGGGAAGCGGCTGGCTGGCAAAGAAGCCTCTCATCCGCCTGGCCGCAGCTGAAAAGTCCTTCAGCCAGTGAGAAGAAAGCTGCGCATGCGCGAAGATGGCGGCAGTGACCGGAGGTCTTTTCGGCGCCCTGCACCAGCGGCGGGTGGAAAAGAAGCCTCTCGGCTTCCAAGTTCAGCAGCAGGCTCGGTCCCTTCACAGGGTCACTTTTCTCCACGCCTGAGAAAGATCAAAAGGTGCGGAACAGCCTTTAAGGACAAAGTTGGCGTAGCCGCCTAGACGAGGTAAGAAAATGAACCACTGAGGGAAGGAGCCCCCCGAAGCTGCCAGGGTTGCAGCTGCCCCCCCCTCCCCGCAGCTTTGAGCTCCAAGCGGAAGAGGTCCTCGGCTGTTGTGAAGAAGTGGCAGCTCTGGGTGTGCCACGCCCACTTCGTTCTCTTTGAGATCCGCTTTGCAAACAAGGTGCAAAGCGGCTCTCAAAGAGAACCAAGCGGAGCGACGCCAGTGAGGTAGGCAGCCGGGTCGGAGGGAGGCATAGCCCGAGCTCTCTGGGATGGGTAAACAAGTGTGGGGAGGTGAAGGGGAGTTGACTCAGCCCCCCCACGTGTTGCATCCCCCTCCCAGCCTTCGCCCATGCCTCCGTGCCGCCAGTGTCTCCCAAAGCCGCCACCATTGGAGCCGTGACAGGAACGGGGGCAGCCCGGTAAGCTGGCCGCCCGAAAATGGCACGGAGACTCCCTGCAGTTCCTCAGCTTGCTGCCCTGAGCCAGCGGATGGAGGCACCCCTCCCCAGCCAGATCTTTCCGGATTTGACTTAGAGGAAAGCGCAGCTCATGGCTGCTAAATTTCACTGTGCTGCACAAAGTTTCCCAGCAAAAACAGCGAAGGGGAAGAAACAGCCACTGACCTGGAGAACACATGGACTGGAGCAGCTATGTGTGCTCTCCACTGGCTGTTTTTGCTGGGAAACTTCCTGCAGCACAGCGAAATGTAGCAGCCATGAGCTGCACTTTCCTCCAAGTCTTATCCGGAAAGCTCTGTGCAGAGAGAAGCACCTGTTTCCCTCTGCTGCCCACAGTGCTTAGAGGAAAGCATGGCTCATGGCTGCTAAATTTCGCTGTGCTGCGCCAAACAATTTCCCATAAAGAGCAACGAAGGAGAGAAACAGCCGCTGAGC
>QLTV01003791.1:235126-247010 GCA_003457575.1 Thermophis baileyi | reverse complement strand
TGGGATGTTTCACTTCAATGGATAACAGAAGATGGTCAGAGAAATGTATGTTTATCCGGTTCCCAGAGCAGTTGATAAAGAAAACATTTTCACACTTGTGTATTGGCTAGAATCTGCATTCTGGCTAATGGGAGGGGTCTCTACTGCTTTAACTCTACCTGCGTTGCCTAAGGGTATTCAGACGTTGCTTTGAATGGACTGCTTTCACTTCTGCTTAATAAAAGATCCTTGGGATGTTTCACTTCAATGGATAACAGAAGATGGTCAGAGAAATGTATGTTTATCCGGTTCCCAGAGCAGTTGATAAAGAAAACATTTTCACACTTGTGTATTGGCTAGAATCTGCATTCTGGCTAATGGGAGGGGTCTCTACTGCTTTAACTCTACCTGCGTTGCCTAAGGGTATTCAGACGTTGCTTTGAATGGACTGCTTTCACTTCTGCTTAATAAAAGATCCTTTTGAACTACATTTGCTCAGAAGTTCTCGCTTTCTTAAGTTAGACGGAGAGGCACTCCTTACACCGCTGCTCCTGGGCCAACCCAGCAAGGATCCGTACAGCCCAGCCACTGCGCCAAGCCCGACTCTCCGCAATGCAGGAGAGGGCAGCAGCGGAAGAACAGGGTGGCGGTAGGAGAGGGCAGTGGCGGCAGGGAGGGCACTTTGGGGGATGCTGGCCAGGAGCGGGAGGCGGCCACTGGCCCGGAAAGCTTCTACTGCATGAACGTTGCCATGCTGCCCTCTCCCACCCACCCCCATCCCTGCAGGCTTCGGGAGAAGCTGGCCGGGGACGGGAGCCTTCTAACCACCACGCGATGGTTGCCAGGCTGCCCTCTCCTACCACCCCCCATCCCCGCAGCCTTCGGGAGATGCTGGCTGGGGGCGGGAGCCTTCTAATCACCACGTGAAGGTTGCCAGGCTGCCCTCTCCCACCCCCCTGTCCCCGCAGCCTTCAGGAGACACTGGCTGGGGGCTGGAGCCTTCTAACCACCACGCGAAGGTTGCCAGGCTGCCCTCTCCCCCCCCCATCCCCACAGCCTTCGGGAGACGCTGGCCCGGCAGGGAGGATGGGGTAGGCTAGCGCGAATGCTTACCTGTGTCTAGGCAGGAGGCGGCAGTTCTGTGGATGCACGTGGCGAAGGCGAGGCAGACCCGGGGAAAAATTCAAAAAATATATATTCAAAAAACAAATTCAAAAAAAAAAAGATGGCGGTGCCCACGGACCGGCACCGACCGAACCGGATCCGTGACATCACTGTGACGTCACCAGCGGGTCGCTACCGGTTCAGGCGAACCGGTCTGAACCAGGAGGAACCCATCTCTGAGGCACACCCTATGGCTGCCAGTCCTTGCCTCTTCATTGATTCCAGTACATGGAGATGGGCTAGTTCACCGTGTTTTTCCATCCCAGAACTCCCAGAAAAACTGGTCTTTCATCTGCATGTTAACTAATTGTACAATTTATGTACAACATGCAGTAGCAACATACCTTCTTTTTTTTATTGATAGTGCATTGTCAGAGTATCATTTACAAATAAAACAAAACCAAAAAGAGTTAATAGTAAATATTAACACACAAACTAATAGCAATAGTAATAATACAATAGCAATGATAAAATAGTATAACTAAAAAGCTTAGACTAAATTTCTTCTTACATTAGCTTATTTATATTTTTATCAGTTACTATAGTTATAATTATATAAATCTTTATTTTCAATATTAACACTATTAATATTCATAATCTTACCTTCTCAAATTTCTACCTCTTGTCTCTATCCAGTCATAAAATTTATCCCATGTCCGATAGTACTCTGAATCTTCTTTATCTTGAATTTTTAAGTTTAGCCTGTCCATTTCAGCACAATCCCAAATTTTCCTAATTACCTCCTCATCCGGTGGAGTGTCCACATTTTTCAAAATTTGGCATATATAATCCTTGCTGCTGTTAGTATATGTAACACTAAATATGTGGTCGCTTTGTCGTAATTTTCTGATAATATACCTAAAAGGCATGTTTCTGGTTTAAACTCAATATTTTGCTCAGTTATCATTTCCAGCCAATTATCACTGAACGAACCGGCAGCGAGGAAAAGAAGAACCCACCCCTGCATCCACCACATATGATAGTAGGTGCCAGGGGTCTGAGTACATTTCCAGCATTTGGCGGACAGGTTACTGAACATTTTCGCCAATCTTGCAGGTGGTAATTGCCACCTGTAAAACGCAACATACCTTCTTTTAAAACATTTCTTGCACTGGAGTATTCTCTCTAATGTTGACGATCTTCCCACATATTGTCTTTCTGCTGTGTGGTTTTGAAATGACTGGGTTGCATTGTCTGAGGTGTCTTTTGTTCAGTTTTCTGAGATGTAGAAATGATATTTACCTTTGCAAAATGGCTGATTCTCTTTCCGCTATTAGAACCTTGTGGGAAAAGGTTTACTTCCTCCAAGATGAATTCAAGTTTCTTCTGCTTTCTGGCCTGTGTTTTATTTTCTCTGGCTTTTATTCTGTTTCAATGGCTTTGTGAAAAGTTCAGTTTTCTATGAGTTGCATCCTTTCAGAAAGATCTTTTGAATCCCCAGCAACGTAAGTTCTTTCTAAAATGCTTTTACTTTTCCTCCTGTTGGAAGAAAAATCCAGTCCAGTTCCAAGCCAGGAGAAAGACACTGGAAATAAAATGGAGGCTGACCACAAAGAAAGAAGGTCTCTGTTTATTTGGATGCCAGAAACTTTAGTGACAGCAGCATGTTTCTCGGGTGGCTGACAAAATGGGGTAGGGATAGGTGGGCTTTTATAAATTATTTGGGGCTTTGTGATTTAGATGCCTGTTCCTGTGTAAGAATGTGTCCTTTAATGTTTTAATGGCTGTTGCCAGATCCCTGTGGGGAAATGCAAATCCTAGATGTTTGTCTGAGCTAATCTTGTCAGCTTGCCTAATTATGTTGCTTATTTGGAGTCTCTTTGCTTATGAATAGGTTGACCCAGTCTTTCTGAATAGATACAAAATCTCCATTCCAAAAGACCAGCCTCTTCAAGCTTCTGCTTGAGGGTGTTTTCCTATGGCAGAAAGACTACAGCTGCTTTGTGCCTTTAAGAACATGTTTCTCCATTTCTCCTTTGGGGAAATATAATATTCTGCCTCTTTTAATATTCCTCCAAATATTTCATTCTGGGGAGGGGGGGCATTCCACACTCCTCAAAATCATAATGTTTTGCAAGCTCCTAAAAGCCTTTAATAAAGTTATATTCTCTGGCCTTCTTGTACACATTCCTTTGGGGGGGGGAAATGAGCGGCCAGATTAGTCAAAGCTGTCTCATACTTATTATTTTGGTTCTCTTCTTCAAGAGTAAAGGATTTATTAATGTTATTTGCTTCGTACCCTGCAGCATAGAGAAAAGAGCTTACTTGTACAATTCTTTCTTCTTTTTGGAGCTTTATCACCAGGGGTGGGTTCTAACTTACCTCGCTGCCAGTTCGCTTCCTCCCGCACCGCGTGGGCACATGCGCATTGCGTGCTGTGCGGCTGCGTGCGTGCATTTGCAGTGCCGAAAACCCAGCTTCTGTGCATGCGCAGAAACCAAAAACAAAATGGCACCACCTACGGCACCGCCGAGAGACCCGGCTGGCCATCGCTCCTGGTTCGGCGAGCGGGGGGAAATTCCCGCTACCGGTTCTATAGATCCGGTCCGAACTGGGAGCAACCCACCTCTGTTTATCACCCATCTGAAGCAGATAAATCTTTCTTTCCATTCAGGTTATACTACAGAATTGTGGAAGCTGAAACCTTCCGGAAAATTAGACATTTCTGAAGTCTGTGAATTTAAAGTTAGACTTCTGACATTGAGCCATATAGCTCAGAGGACTAAAGCCATTCGGGTGTAATATTTTTTTTACTACTCAAGGAAAATGCCAAAATCAGAGATATATGTAGAATATAAAGATCCTTATTGCAGTTTCATTACCAATAAAATGCTTCCCACTGACTGTAACATAGCAAGATTCCCTCATTGTGATTTATTTTCCATAGTGTTCTGGATTTTCACCAAATTGTAGAGTTAAACTGCAATTTTTGTGAGGTCTATAATTGTAAAGTTTTTCCTTGTATTTTAATAGCTAGCAACCATATGTGGGATATCAAACCATTGGTTCATGTACTATATTAACAAACCTTTGCTAATCTGGACTAAAGGTCTGCCCTACCTAATTCAGCAGTCCTTTTCTGTAATGGAAATCTGATGCCTAAAGAAAAACACAAGCAGGAAAGCAGCAGAATAACACTGTTCTCATTTGTGTTTCCCATACATTGGTATTTAGGGTGCTACAGCATCCAGTATTGGAACTGGTATACAGCATTTGACAAGCTGAGGAGCCATGTATTGGGTGTTCCATAGGGACCATTGTTTATTTTCTTTCAAGTACACTGTGGTTTTCAAAACATCAGCAAAGCCTTCCTCCAAAGCTGCTTTAAAGATAACATGTAAGCAGTTCTTGTTTTTTAATGTATTATCATATTTATGATTCTTGAGATTCCCAGTTAGGAGAAAATACATAAGAATAAATATAAACAAATGAAGCAGCATTGCTCACTGCACTCTTGAGTGATGTTAAAAGGGCCACTATCAGCATAGTAAATTATTCATAAATTTTGTTCAAGACAAGTTCCAATAAGATAACTTCAACAGTTTCTTTCACAAACATCTTTCTAGAAGGATTAGAGATTATAAAGCCTATAACCGTCAACTTCAAATCCTTAAATATTTTCCATAGTGTTCTGGATTTTCAGCAAAACAAATCAATATCACAAGAAAGTTCTAAAAAAAAAACCTTCACATTCGTATTATGATCTTTGCAGAATTATATTCCCAATATTGTTAAAAAAACAACAATAACTAGGATTAATTGTATTCAAAATATATCAGTGTCCTTAAAATGGATTTCAACTCCTATAAATCATATGAAGTGTGCCACCCAATCTTATTTATGCAAACCTATGCAATATCTGTCTCTAATAGTTGGATTATGGCTACAACTTTTAGAGACACAATTTATGTTTATCTCTAGTTTGAGAATTATCCCTTGAAGGTTTACATTTTACATAATTCAGAAAAGTGCATGTTTAGTTCTAATTAGACCAACATATATTAATTTAAATGATTCTTCCTGGACTGGTAATTTGAGTCCAGGATAACATAATGCATTTCTGAGAAAAAATAAAACCCTACAAATGAGAAGAATTTTTCTTATTATAATAAAAAGTAGCTTCTATTTTCTACATGTTTCATTCTAGGAAATTTGTACATATATAATCAATTCCATAGAGTTGAACAAATAAATTATTTTGAATAATTCATCTGATGAATTTATCTTCTTTTTTTTTATAAAATATGCACAAGTGCATCAGTTTTCCCAAGTGCATTTAATATTCTAAATTGGCTGCTTGTTTAATACTTCTAGAAAATGTATTACAAATTAATTATAAGGCTTTTCCGCTCATTTGATATATGAAACATTGCAATAAAACATGCTACAACCAAAACTTCATGATAATTTTATGAATTTGACCGTAAGCATTCAGGTAGTTCCTTAATTTAAAAGAAGGAAAACATATAAAAGCCTTAATTCAATGTGGTGAGAAAAGACAGTTAATTTATCAAATCTAGCTATGTCTTTGATGTTTCCATATCTTTCTATGCAAGCAGAACAATCAAGATTGTAATCATAGTAAAAATGCAAAAGAAAATGAAAGTAGCACAATAAAAATTAAAAGCAATATAAATAAAATACAAGCTTTTAAAAATGGTCAAAACTGTTCAAAAAGTATAGCTGAAAAACACTCTTCTTCAAGAGAAATTATCCTGCTGTGTAACCATAATTTAAAGAAAACAGCATTTGGCTCATCACTGTAGGCAGTTTATTGATACATTTCCAACTTGATTCATATGCTCAAAGTCCCCTGAAACTTCAAAATTACATTCCTTCTCTGAAACATGTAAATCTTTGGTAGAAAAACTCAAAGAATGGATATTAGGGCTGGCCGCAGTGCATTTTGTTGACTGAGACAGAACAGCAAATGTGTCACCCTCTGCAAAAGTCATGAAAAAAGCCAGCTTCACAGGAAATTGTAAATAAAAATTATAATTACAGTTTGAGAAGAGCTTCTTAATCTTTAGATGAAAAGTGCTAAGTCAGAATCAAATAAAAGCATTTCTGTGAGCTCTTTAAAATGCACAGCATATATTTTCCCAAGACGAAAGTAAAAACTACTTTGATTTAGGTTCATTTGGAAATAGCTATTTACACAGAACAGTTGATCCTCCTCTGCTAAAAGATGTGGAAGGAAAATAAATGAAAGAAAACAGGCCAGTCAGATCCTATGGGCCTGTTTGAGCTACCCACAGAAGAGTTGTGTGGGAAGCCACACCCCTCCTAGGAGAATGAAATATTTTGAGAAATATTTAAAAAGCCAGAATATGATATTTCCCTAAAGGAGAAACATGTTTTTAAAGACAGAAAGCAGCCCCCAAGTCTTTCTTAATAGCCCCAGCAGGACTAGGCCAGCCTATCTACAAGGCAAAAGACCTTCAGCTCCAGGGTGACATGACCCTCCAGGGCATAATAGGATTATCTAGCAACAGAGCTCACTGCATTGCACAATCTCCTAAGGATATTGCATCACCCAGCAAACGTCAACCAAACTTGACTCAGACAAGCATGACCCCACATGGCCCCATGGGAGTCTGACAACTGCCAATAGAATACATGTTCTTGCACAGGAACAGGAAGTTCAAGTTCAAAGCCCAAGAGAAGGTATATATATCCCCCACTCTCAACTCCATGTGGTCAGCTGCCCATAACCACCCATGTGCTTCTGCTTCATCAATAAATGGACCCTCTTTCCAATCAGCCTCCAGCCTCCAGCCTCCATTTTGTCTCCAGTGCAGCAGGCCCAGCTTTTTAGACTGCTGAAAAGATTTTAGAAACTTGGTGGAAAGGTAAACTTTATCCCCCACTTTGTAAGGTCTACGTACTATTTGTTTCTTGTCTGCTTGTGCTTTATAGGCAGCCTTGGCTTCATCCAAGGCTTTGCGGACCACCGGACAAATGGTTTGCAATTGACTGATCCACTGTTTCAAGGCCCCGTTCCGTGGCCCTGTTTGCAGATGATGACTAGAACTAAGTCCCTGTTCGGTTCCGAGTAGGTCCAAAAAGGCTTTCCAGAACTTGGATGTGAATTTGACCCCTCTGTCCGAATACGTTGTGGGGCCCCATGCAAGCAGTATATGTGGGCCAAAAACAGCTTAGCCAAGACTTTGGCCGTAGGGATCTTTTGGCATGGGATGAAGTGAACCTGCTTTGAGAAAAGGTCTGTGACAACCTAGATCACTGTGTTTCCAGAACTCTTGGGCAATTCTACAATGAAATCCATGGAGATCTCTCTCCACGGTGCTGAAGGGTTGGCCACCGGCTGCAGTAGACCAGGGGTTTTCCCCTGCCTGCGTTTAGTGGCAGCGCAAATGGGGCAGCTTGCTACATAGCTTTCTATGTCTTTTTTTTAATGAGGGTCACCAAAATTGCCGTTTCAGTAAATGTAACATTTTTACAAAACCAAAATAGCCAGCTAATTTGGAGTCATGACAAGCTTCTTTCCCACCCAAGCTAACCCATCTTTGATTATACAAGTATGTTTATTGGCACTAAACCACTCATCTGTTTCCAAGGCCTTTTTGAATTCTGTGGTGGTGGCATTGTCTAAGGTGGAGGGGTTGTTCTTTGTCTGAAAGTGTGTGACAACCTTAGCCGCTAATTGGGAGGCTGGAAGCATGGGCTTAATTACTTCCCTTGACACTGTTGTATTGCGGTAGTCTGGACAAGGCATCTGCCAAAAAGTTTTTCCCTCCTGGTAAATACTTCAAAGTGAAATTAAAGGGTTGGAAGTACTGTGCACATCGGACATGTTCTGGGTTTTGAGTGCTTCCAAGTTCTTGTGTTTAGTCCATACTTGGAAAGATACCATGTTTCCCCGAAAATAAGACCTCCCCTAAAATTAAGCCCTATCATGCTTTTGAGCACATGCGCTAAAATAAGCCCTACCCGCAAAATAAGCCCTATTTAAGTGCCTGTGCAGCCGGTCCCCACCATTTCCTCTGGTTGCTTGCTGCTGTCAGGGTTCCAATGCCCTAATTAAATCATGGGTCTTGAGCCAAGCTTCAAAAGAAATCCAGTTATTTATTAGGAACTTCATGTCAGCATGTTCCCAAGTGGAGCCAACTCTGACCCTATGTAATTTACGCTCCAGTAGGACCCTGTTTCCCCCCTCCTCCCAGGGTGTGTCATTAATCACATTCACCAACGTAGCAGTTTCGCGGGTTGTAGAGTTCACGCCCCTCACTGCTGTATGTAACCCTGGGATACAGCCTTGAGAGAGATAAGGGTGGAATGTGCTTCCGTCTTGGGCTGCTTTGCCATTTCACCAGTTTCCCACCCCCCTGGCCTATGGCAACTCGAGAGCAGGGATGCTTGCGAGTTGACAGACATGCAGACAACATGGGGTGAGGATGTGAGACCAGAGGGGGGGAAAGGGGGGAGGAACATGCCCCACATGCCCCACATACCCTTACCTAACGGTCGCACCTGCCATCCACATGGAACAGCCTCGCAACGGCCGCTCCCACAACCATAGCCACCGTGCCCCTTCTGTTAATGGCGGCTGAAAAAAGAACGGTAGGCCCAGCGATTCGCCTCACACCCTCCTTACCTAACAGTGTGATGGTCGCAGCAGGCCATCCCACCATCCACGAAGCAGCTGCCTCACAGGTGCCACTCAGGCCGCCTCCTCCAGCAAGCGTGGCCACTTTTGCAGCCGCAAAAGCGGCAGGAGGCCAAGTGACACAACCCATGCATCACTTGGCTTCCTCGTTGCTTGCTGTGCAGACAACACGAGGTGAGGAGGTGAGGCCGGAGGGGGGGAGTGGGGAGGAACATGCCCCATGTGCCCCACACACCCTTACCTAACGGTCACACCTGCCATCCACACGGAACAGCCTCACGGCAGCCACTCCCGCAACCCTAGCCACTGCACCCCTTCTGTTAATGGTGGCCGCAAAAAGAGCTGTAGGCCCAGCAACGCCCCTTGCACCCTCCTTACCTAGTGGTGTGATGGTCGCAGCAGGCCATCCCACCGTCCACAAAGCAGCTGCTTTGCAGGTGCCACTCAGGCCGCTGCCTCCAGCAAGTGTGGCTGCTTTTGCAGCCGCAAAATCAGCAGGAGGTCCAGCGATGCCCCTCGCGCCCTCCTTACCTAATGGTGTGATGGTTGCAGCAAGCCATCCCACCATCCATGAAGCAGCTGCTTCACGGGTGCTGCTCAGGCCGCCTCCTCCAGCAAGCGTGGCCGCTTTTGCTGGAGGAGGTGTTGCTTGGCCTCCTCGTTGCTTGCTGTGCAGACAATATGAGGTGAGGAGGCGAGGCCAGGGGGGGAAGGGGGGAGGAACATGCCCCCCCACACCCTTACCTATGTCATATTTATGACAGTTATAACCTGGTGTCTTGTGATCCCCTTTTGCAATCTCCTGCCAGGCAAAGTCAATGTTAAGATTGACTTAACATCCATGTTGTAGCTTAACAACTGCAGTGATTCCCTTGACAACTGGCAGGAAAGGTTGTAAAATGAGGCAAAACTCATTTTTTGCCTCTTTGCAAATTGCAAATCCCAAACACCCTGCCCCCCCCCCCCGGGCAACCACAATGCCAAATCCCAATCACCACCACACCCAGGGTTTTGGATTAATGGATTAATGGATTTAATGATCTAAAATGACTTTTATTTTGACCCCGAGACAAGATTAGTTCAAAAAGAAAGAGCTACTCCGTGGAATTCAAGAAAGGAATCGTGGAGGATTCTCAGGGCTAGAATCTGACAGCTTTCTGCAAAGAGAAGATGTTGGATCTCCATATGGTCCGAAAATGGAGATCAGAGTACGATAACCTCAGTCAACAGGTGCTCAAGGGAAATGCTAAGAAGCACAGGTGTGGAGCAGGTCGGCAACCATTATTTCCTGAACTTGAAGACAGCATCTCTGAATGGATTGCTGACAGGAGAGCAAAGGCTTTGGTTGTATGCGGGGCTGATATTCAAGCATTTGCCCTTGCAATGGCACCACAGTTACAAATTCCCCAGGAAGAATTCAAAGCCTCTCAACACTGGCTGGATTGCTTCCTTCAGTGATATGAACTGTCTCTGAGGAGATCCACCTCGCTATTCAAGCTGGAAGATGCTGAACTTGTCAAACATGTACTTGCATTCAAGTCCTTCGTTGATGGCATTGACTTTTCCAAATACCAGCTCTCCAACATGATTGCCATGGATGAAACTGCAGTGTTTATGGGCCAAGGAGCTAAAACAACAATTGATCAGAGGGGTGCCACGTCAATTTACATTCCCTCCACTGGATATGAAAGTGCACGTTACGTGCATATTGGCAATTCACCTGGATGGAAGCAAAGCCCCACCTCTAATCATCACCAAGGGCAAGGAAGAAAAGATTGAACGTGTTTCAGGGATTTATGTTCTTGAAACTGAAAAAGCCTGGTGCACACAAGGAGCTATAAGGAAGTGGGTCGAGTTAATGCTGCTACTTGTGCAAAGTGGCCAAAGAGGTATGGTAGTCTGGGATTCAGCCAGCACTCACCGTGCCAAAGACATGAAAAGTTTCTTGCACAGAGAAGAATTGACCAAATAATGATTCCTGCAGGAATGACAGCATACCTCCAGACACTGGACATCGCAATAAACAAGCCATTCAAGGACCATCTGCACATCAAAATCAATGAGTACATTGAGAATAGAATGGCGAGAAACCAGCATGGAAACTTCATGAAGCCTAGCCTGCCAGAGCTTGTGACTTGGGTCAAGAATGCATGGGACAAAATCAGTGACACCTGTGTTGCCAATGCAATATGAACAGGCTACATGGACAGGAGGTACTCTTTTAAGGAGATCTCTATTGCTAGACATCAGCGATTGGGACCAATGGTTTTAAATGAAATGGAGTCACAAGAAACTAAGACTGGAATTCAGGGTGTGGAGAGTTTTGACAATGTTCCAGAAGAAGATGACATGACTGTATTTGAATAAATTGTTGAATTTGAATAAATTGATTGTTGTACCATACATGAGCATTGTGGTTTCCCTGTGTGTGGGTTTAGGGTTTGCAATTGTGGTTGCCCTGGGTATGGTGGTGGTTGGGATTTAGCATTGTGGTTGCCCTGGGGAGGGGGGATGGGAATTTGCAATTTTTGCAATGAGGCAAAAAATGAGTTTTGCCTCATTTTACAACCTTTCCTGCCAGTTTTCAAGGGAATCTGTCAGATTCCAAAGAGTGATCGTGCCATTCAGTTGAGAGAAGGGGGGCCCTTGGGTTCGATTTATTAGCATTGCCTGTGTCAATTGATGGTTTACAACTTATACCCTGGCGCCAAGCATCCTGAGATCTCTTCACCTTTGGAGAAGGTTTATGAGGGGCAATGTGGGATGTTTCACTTTAATCGATAACGGAAGATGGTCAGAGAAATGTATGTTTATCTGGTTCCCAGAGCAGCTGATAAAGAAAACATTTTCACACTTGTGTATTGGCTAGAATCTGCATTCTGGCTAATGGGAGGGGTCTCTACTGCTTTAACTCTACCTGCTTTGCCTAAGGGTATTCAGACGTTGCTTTGAATGGAATGCTTTCACTTCTGCTTAATAAAAGATCCTTTTGAAATACATTGTTTCAGAAGTTCTCGCTTTCTTAAGTTAGACGGAGAGGCACTCCTTACAGAAAGCAACGT
The DNA here is from genome assembly GCA_003457575.1 of Thermophis baileyi. NCBI lineage: Eukaryota > Metazoa > Chordata > Lepidosauria > Squamata > Dipsadidae > Thermophis > Thermophis baileyi. Next base: position 235,178 of record QLTV01003791.1, on the reverse strand, counting down.
CTGCAGAATGGTCAACCAAGAGCAGCAATCTTCGCTCTACTGAGGCGACCCT
>QLTV01003791.1:172688-183857 GCA_003457575.1 Thermophis baileyi | reverse complement strand
TACTTCTTTTTTTATGGTTATTAGTTGTTCAAATATTGAGCCAACCGTTTGCGCTGTGAGAAGGCATTGCTTTGCCATAAACTCTGTTGTATTCCCCCCCGGTAAGCTCTCCACACTTTGAATTAGTTTGCTGTTAACCTTTTTAGTCTTTATCTCAGTCTCCATACCATCTGTAGCTGGACTCGTTGTTTGTGAAAACAGCTGGCTGGTTTGCTCCCCTCCCCCCAGATCGGGAAAGTCTAATATCTGCTGTTTTGACAGATCTCTTTGCAGGTCCCGTTCTAACCTCTCAAGATAGTTGGAAATGGAGGGGGGGTAGTTTTACTTACAAATCTCTTGCCAGCAAAGTGCTCCTCAATTCTTGGTTGTTTTGCAGTCTTCACTGGTGGGAGAGATCCCGGGCTGGTGCCATGGTGCTTCTTTCTTTTCCCCATGCCTAATTAGTCCCCAGCAACAAAAACTTTGTCTATGTTGTGGTCTACGCTATTATAGTCTCCGAAAAATATTATTTAAATAAAAAGGATCCAATGGGGGTACTAAAAATTGATAAAATAAAATAAAACCAAGAGGAGCTGCTGCAAACACGCTCCGGCAGCAGCAGCCTCCAAGCCACACACACCCCCTCGCCTTCTCCCTGTATTCGGCTGTGGAACTCCCGGCGTTTGACAAACTTCGATTTTTCGGGACCGTAGTGTGCCTGGAGTGTGCTCCGCAGGGTCTGCCAGGGTACGGCTGTCACGGCAGTTGGCGAGACAAGGGCTTTCGCTGTGTCGAAAACGTCTATGCCACAGTAGCTGAGGAAAAGCAATCTTTTCCTGTTTTCCGAGAGCCCTAGGAGATCATTGGCTTTCATGAAGCACTCGAATCTCTCCATGTAGGACTCCCACTGTTCCATGGCTGGGTTGAAGGGGCGAGGTGGCATGTGGGCAGTCATTGTGATGGCCGAGGTCAAAAGCGCTGACCCAGTGCTTGGCCGATACTGCTCCGCTCGAAACGCCGCGGTGTCGCGTTACTCTCTTCCGAATCCCACCTTCATCGCCAGTGTTAGATTCGATGAGGGAAGAGGCGAGACACAGAAGAACTTGCTATTATGGCCCGCCAGCGACCCGTGCAGCTGGTTGCAGACTCCAACAGCGAAGAGGCTGTTGTGGTGATGTGTCAGCGGCCTGTGCAGCTGGTACCTGAGTCGGACAGTGAGGAGGTTGGTGAGAACTTGGTGCCAGAGGCGGAGATTCAGCCAGGGCCTTCAGAACCTCCAGAAGCTCCCATCAGTGATGAGGAAGAAGAGGAGGAGCTGTTCTGTCCCAGAATGGCAAACCCCCAGAAAGCGACACACACACACTGTTCTTTAAACAAAAAGGCTTTAATACTAATAATTGCTTAGTATTAAAGTGAATACTAATTCTTTGCCAAATTGTTTGTTTTCAAGCACATTTCTCTTTGGCCGGGATTCCAAATGTGAAAGAGACAAGCAGGTCAATTAGTCCGTCAAATAATCATTACTTGCTGAAGTTGGCCAAGAGCCCGGACTGGAGTCAATCCAACTGATAGGGACGAGGTTCAGAAGGCAGCCAAGATGAATACAAACAAAATTGTCTTCAGCAAAAGTGTGTGGTGTGATCCACCCTTATATAGTCTTAGGGCGTGGCCTCTCTGCCGGCAAGCTTACTTTCGAGGAGACCTCCTTCTACACAGCCACTCTTGCTGGCTAGCTGCCCTGCGTGCTCTGGCATCAATCAGAGGCCCCTCCTCTTCACTGGAGTCACTGAACTCCTGCTGAGGAGGTGCAGAAGGCCCTGATTGCGCATCGTCCTCTGGCCCTGCTTCCTCTTCGGTCTCAAACTCCGGTGCCGGCGCTACAGACCGCTCTTGCCACCCTATGGACTGTTCCTGGTCGTCCGGATCCATGAGCAGCTGCACGGGAGGGGGGCAAGCCACAGCAGGAGCCTATTCTCAATGCACGGGCATGCAGAGCTGCCAAAAGGCAGGAATGGTTCCTCGGGAGTAAGGCTTGGGGCTAATTGGCCATGCCCCTAACCTATTTAAGGGATGACGACTGTTGAAGTAATTTGCAGGAAACAACTCTTCATAATCACCTTGTGTATCGGATTCAGAAAACGTCTCTTTGGCTCTGGTTTTTCCTGTGTTATCTGTTCTGCTAATTGCTTCTGGACGTCTTGCCAAAACACAGTAAGAGTACTGATATCGGAAATTGAGAATCAATTTGAACAAACTATTAAGAAAGCGTATTAGTAGTCTTTATTTAATAAAAATAAGGTTTGCACGGACTTTGTGTGTGCTGCGTTCTTCGTGGTTTGTAGCTGGGACAGAACAGTTTGTTTCCTGCCACAAACACACACACAAACCTTGATTAGGATGGATCAGCTGCGCAGCAGATAGCTTTGATGGCCGACCAGCTGGCTCAGCTTCAAGCCCAGATGGCCCCACCTGCTTTTCCTCCTCCTCCTCCTCCTCGGAGACACTGCCCGGTAGCTGTGCCAGACAAGTTTGCTGGTAATTTAGAAATGTTTCCAGCTTTCCTTGGACAATGCCAGTTATTCATGAGTTTGCGAGCTGAGGACTTTCCAAATGACCGGGACAAAGTAGGCTTCATTATCAGCTTGCTTTCTGGTTCTGCAGCTCATTGGGCCATGCCCCTGTTGGTCCACAACAGTCCGTTGCTCAATGACTTTCGGGGGTTCTGTGAGCACTTACAGCAAATGTATGAGGACCCTATTAAAGCACAAACCTCCACCAGACATTTGAAGGCCTTAAAGCAAGGACGGCAATCCCTCCAGGAATATATCAGCGAGTTCCGGTTGCTAAGCCAGGACTCAGCCTGGAATGAGGCACCACTTCTGGATGCCTTCCAGGATGGCTTATCGAAGGCATTGCAATATGAATTGGCTCAAGTGGACATTCCTCCAACTCTTAATGAGATGGTTCGTCTGTGCCTACGCATTGATGCGAGGTTACAGAGGCGGACCCCTCGTTGTGCTGTCCAGGAACCTCGTGCGACCCCAGTTGTACGTGAGACCCCGGCTCCAAGGGAGGAACCCATGGAACTCGGTGCAGCCAGACCCCACCTGTCCATTTCTGAGAAGGACAGACGACGTGCAGGGGGTTGTGCTTATACTGTGGGGAGCCTGGACACTTTGCCTTCTCTTGCCCCAAGAAGCGATGAGGAGCGTCGGTTCCTGGCCTTGCACCACAGTTGCAGCCTACCCTGTTGGGAAACAGTTGGCGCCCGATCTAGGGGAGACTCTGGGTTGGGCACGTACCAACACCGACTCACGCCCTGCATATGTGGATCCCGGATGGTCTCGTCACTTGATTTTGGACACCAAAGTTTTCGTGGCCAACAACCCCCAAGGGATTCCTGCCCATGCCTTGGTGGACTCCAGAGCGATCACTAATTTCATGGATGAGGCGTTTGCTACCCATTTTGCCATCCCTCTGTGTCCAGTGGATCCTCCCATGCTCGTCGAGACCATTGATGGTCGGGTGCTTCTGTCCGGCCCAATTAAGGCCGCCGCGCAACCTGTGTGCCTGACCATCGGTAAGCATGAGGAGGCCATCCAATTTTATGTCATGTCCGGATTACATTACCCAATGGTTTTGGGGCTGGCTTGGCTTCGGACTCATGATCGACACATCCTTTGGTCCCAGAATTTCATGTCGTTCCCAAGCCTGCAATGCATGGATCATACATGCCAAGTCTGCGCAGGCCAGGTGCAGGGTCCACCTGCGGTGTCTTTGCCGGCCGACCTCTCGGACTTCGTGGATGTTTTTAGCGAGAAAGAGGCGGACCAGTTGCCCCCGCACCGGCCGTATGATTGCCCCATTGACTTAATCCCGGACGCGCTGCTCCCTGCAGGGTGGTTGTATTCTATGTCGGACCCTGAATTGGCCGCGTTATGGGACTTTGTGGACAAAAACCTGGCCCGTGGTTTTATCCGGCCCTCGTCATCGCCCTTGTCCGCTCCGGTCCTCTTTGTGAAGAAAAAGACCGGCGACTTGCGCCTGTGCTGCGATTACTGTAAACTTAATGCCATTATGGTGCATAACCGGTATCCTTTGCCTTTGATCCTTGAACTCTTGGAGAGACTTCGGGCGGCTACCATGTTTACAAAGTTGGACCTGCGCGGTGCTTACAATCTGGTTCGGGTCCGAGAAGGGGATGAGTGGAAGACAGTGTTCGGCACCCAGTATGGCCATTTTGAATACACGGTCATGCCGTTTGGATTAACCAATGCTCCCGCTGTCTTCCAGCATTTCATGAATGACATTTTCCGGGATCTTTTGGACCAGTTTGTCATAGTCTATCTCGATGACATCTTGATTTATTCGACATCCCGGAAAAGTCATCTCCAACATCTCCACCTGGTCTTGCAATGGCTTCGCGACCACCAGCTCTATGCAAAGCTGGAGAAATGTCAATTCTATCAGACAACCATTGACTTCTTGGGCCATCACATTTCTCCCAAGGGCATAGCGATGGATCGGAGCAAGGTCGAGGAGTTGAGAAGTTGGCAACCTCCTCGTTGGGTGAAAGACGTCCAGCGACTCCTCGGGTTCGCTAATTATTACAGGACGTTCATCCCTGGCTTTGCCACTTTGACCACGCCTCTCACTCGGCTCTTGCAAAAGAAAGTCCCGTTCCAGTGGGGCACCCCCGAGCAGCAGGCGTTCCTGGCCTTAAAGGAGGCCTTCATGAAAGAGCTGATTTTGAAGCATCCTGACCCTCACTGTCCGTTTGTGGTGGAAGCGGACACGTCGGATATTGCGGTCGGAGCCGGGCTACTCCAGGCTCGCGTGGCTGGCGGTACTCTTTTCCCTTGCGCATACTATTCCCGGAAATTGAATTTGTCCGAGCGCAATTATACCATCTGGGAAAAAGAGCTACTGGCTATTAAGACTGCGTTCGAGACCTGGAGACATCACCTCAAGGGGGCCCGACATCAAGTGGAAGTCCAGACGGACCACAAGAAGTGGTCTGGAGTTTCTGCAGACCGTGTGGAAACTCAATCAACGACAGATCCAGTGGTCCTTCTTTTTTGCCCGCTTCAACTTTAAGGTCACGTACATCCCGAGTGGGCACAACCAACGAGCAGATGCGCTCTCGAGGAAGCCCGAGTATGCCCACATCGAGGACCCGCTTCCGCCTCAGATTATTCTGCCCGTCGAGTCGTTCGCTGCCATCCACGAACCTATCGACCTACGGGCACAGATCCGGGAGGCACAGCGGCAGGACACATACATTGACCTCCAGAAGTGCGAGATAGGGCCCGATTCTCCCTGGATGTTTTCCAATGACCTCTTGTGATACCGGGAGAAACTGTATGTCCCATCAGGGCCACTCCGGGGTCTTATCTTGTCCCAGTGCCACGACAACCCCGCGGCGGGACATTTCGGCCTTTTTAAGACCCTCAACCTGGTGTCACAGACTTTCTGGTGGCCTCGTCTCCACCACAATGTCCAGTCATATGTGACCTCCTGTGTCTGCTGCCGACAGGCCAAGTCGGCTACGGGAGCTCCCCCTGGACTGCTTCAGCCCTTGCCGATACCAGAGAGACCCTGGGGTGCCATCTCGATGGACTTTCTCACGGACTTGCCCCTGTCTGCTGGCTTCACGACCGTGTTCGTGGTGGTGGACATGCTGACGAAGATGGTGCATTTCATCTTCTGTCGAGGATTACCGACAGCTCGCGCCACCGCCCGCATGTTCATCCAGCATGTCTTTCGGCTACACGGCCTATCGGATAGGGTCGTGTCGGACAGAGGGGCCCAATTCACTGCCCAGTTTTGAAAGGGGCTGATGACGGCCTTAGATGTCCAGATTTGCCTGTTGTCGGCTCATCACCCCGAAACCGACGGCGGCACGGAAAAGTTCATAGGAATATTGAAGCAATATCTGCGCTGCTTTGTTAATCAGCAACAGGACAATTGGGCAGAGTACTTAGCAGTCACGGAGTTCGCTTTTAATAATTCTCAACACACCTCCACTCAGACGACCCCTTTCCAAGCCAACTTGGGCTATCACCCCTGGTTCTTCCCGCTCATGCCCCTTGACTCCCCAGTTCCAGCAGTGGATGAATTCGTGACAGAGCTGCAGGCCATTCACCAGTTGGTGAAGCGCTACTTAAACAAGACCAAGGACAATTATAAAAGGGTTGCGGACCGCTCTAGGCGGGCAACACCACCGTTGGCTGTGGGGGATCGAGTGTGGCTGTCGACCAAGCATCTCCCCTCTGACCGGCCAGTCCGAAAATTGGACCATCATTACATTGGTCCTTTCCCTGTGGAGGCGGTCATCAATCCAGTGGCCTACCACCTGACCTTGCCTCGGTCGCTAAGGGTCCATCCTGTGTTTCATCAGTCCCTCCTTGTTCCCAAACGGCTCGCTTGTCCACTCCGCCAATTTCACCCTCCCCAGCCGGTGCCCCGTGATGGAGATGAACCGCCCGAGTACGAGGTCGCCAGCATTCGAGACTCCCAGTGGATGAAGGGCCGGTTCCAGTACCTCATCGAGTGGAAGGGGTATGGGCCGGAAGACTTCACCTGGGAGGATGCAACCTCCGTCCATGCTCCAGATCTTGTTCGCGCCTTTCACGAGCAGTTCCCGTCCTGACCGCATCCGGATCGACAGACCTGGGGGAAGGGCCCTGCGGTGAGGGATAGTGTTGTGGCCCGCCAGCAACCTGTGCAGCTGGTTGCGGACTCCGACAGTGAAGAGGCTGTTGTGGTGATGTGCCAGTGGCCTGTGCAGCTGGTACCTGAGTCGGACAGTGAGGAGGTTGGTGAGAACTTGGTGCCAGAGGTGGAGATTCAGCCAGGGGCACGCAGAGCGGCCAAAAGGCAGGAATGGTTCCTGAGGAGAAGGTCTTCTTGGGAGTAAGGCTTGGGGCTAATTGGCCACGCCCCTAGCCTACTTAAGGGATGACGACGGCTGAAGTAATTTGCAGGAAACAACTCTTCATAATCACCTCATGTATCGGATTCAGAAAACGTCTCTTTGGCTCTGGTTTTTCCTGTGTTATCTGTTCTGCTAATTGCTTCTGGACGTCTTGCCAAACCACAGTAAGAGTACTGATATCGGAAAAGACTATTGCATCAAGAATTGAGTTATTTTACCTTGGACTTTTGTCGGCTGTTAATGAATTTGAATTAACAGCCCTTATTCATAAAAGACTGATTGAAACTGTATTTTTGTTTGAACAAACTACTAAGAAAGCGTATTAGTAGTCTTTATTTAGTAAAAATAAGGTTTGCACGGACTTTGTGTGTGCTGCGTTCTTCGTGGTTCGTAGTTGGGGCAGAACACTTGCTAACAACAGTTCTTTATTGTATAACAGTTCAGTAACCCAGCAAAGTCCCTGTCTGACAGCTAGCCTTTTTATAGGGAGCTGTCAGACTGTTAACCAATCACATTCAAGTATTTTCCCGCCGTAATGGCGGACCTGAGTGAAGCCTATGCTTCACTTGTGTTGGATCCACACACCCACCCACCAAAACAGAAGAAGAGAGAGAGAGAGAGAGACAGAACAGGGAAGGAAGGAAGGAAGGAAGGAAGGAAGGAAGGAAGGAAGGAAGGAAGGAAAGAGAGAGGCAACTTGGTTGGAGATGCCCCGGTTCAAAGGAGAAAGCAATGTTGTGTTCTGTTTTGTCACAGACAGAAATTTGTTCGCAATCCAAGTTAACATTAGTATTCTTGAATTGTAAGCTCTTAGGAAAGTATCCCCTCCTTGTGTGTTGCAAACAGTCATTTCCACTGGGGAAAACAGGACAAAGCAGAGTGGAGAAAATATTTTCCTTTGCTATATTTCCAGTTTGAATTAGACCGTGGCAGGCTCCCTACAGGAGAGCCCTTTTAAGGATTATCTATTAATAGAAAAGCAACTAACTTACCTCTGTTCCTAAACGCTAAAGCTGTTGCACATAAAAAACAGAGGAGCTCTGATCAACTATCACAGCCAACATTTTGACAGTTTTGCTGTTGTCTGTGGACTCTCCCACTAAATGCAAGCACGGGATAAACTGAGCCTGGTTTGTTCTCAGTCTTTGGCCACAAACTACTAGAAAAAGTGGCATTTGATCACAAGGCAAGGAGGCATTGAGAAATGTTTCCCCTTTTGCATTTGAGCATCCAAGAAGGGACAGGAAAGACAAAGAAAAAGAAGGAAAGAGGGGAAGAGAGCAAGGAAGGGAAAACAAGGAAAGGGGGAGAAAGAAGAAAGAAAGGAAAACAAAGAGGGAAGCAAAAGGAAGAAAAGGGAAAAAGGAAGGGAAGGAAGGAAGGAAGTGTTGGAAGAAATGTCCATCTGGGTTCAGTTCCAAGTGGGGAAAAAGACACTGGAAACATGCAGACTGCTTGGAAAGATGGTTTAATGGTGGACAGCAGGGGTGGGTTCCTCCTGGTTCGGACCGGTTCTCCTGAACCAGTAGCGACCCGCTGGTGACATCACGGTGACGTCACCGATCTGGTTCGGTCGGTGCCGGTCCGTGGGCGCCGCCATCTTTTTTTTTTAATTTTTTTTAATTTTTTTTATTTTATTTTTTGGATATTTTTTTTTGGTTTTTTCTTCTGTGAATGTGCAGAAGCCGAGTTTCCAGCACTTCCTTGCCACCACTCCCCAGGCTCCTGTAGATGGAGAAGCCCGCCGGCACTCTCGGTAGTTTCTCCCACAGCGTTTCCGGACTGGGAGGACCCAAAGCGGCAACTCCCTACTGTGCGCTTTCCCAGGGCCCCGAGGGCCACCCTCCTGGAGCGCCACTGCCGCCGCTCTGGAACTTTCCTTCCACCACTGCTGCGGCTGGAACTCCCACCAGGATCGAAGGCAGGCAAGCATGTTGGGGTCATCCGGCCGCGGGGAAGGGAGCTAGCAGCCCTCACATTGACGGGAGATGCAGCTGCTGCACTGGGGCCAAGAGGGGCGGCGGTGGGGCATCCTGGAACTTCTGGGAAGTTTCCCTGCATGGGTTTGGGTGGCAGGAGGGGGTTGAAAAGCGAGCTCCAGGCAGCTTGCTTCCCTTCCCCCCACCGGCAAAAGCCGTGCAGGAAAAAACTCCGGAGTTCAGGGCGTCCTGCAATTCCTGGGAAGTTTCCCTGCATGGGTTTGGGCAGTGGGGCGGGGGTTTCAAAAGCGAGCTCTAGGCAGCTTGCTTCCCTTCCCCCCACCAGCAAAAGCTGTGCAGGAAAAAACCTCTGGAGTTTGGGGTGTCCTGAAACTCCCGGGAAGTTTCCCTGCACGGGTTTGGGCGGCGGGGCGGGGGTTTGAAAAGCGAGCTCCAGGCAGCTTGCTTCCCTTCCGCCCACCGGCAAAAGCCGTGCAGGAAAAAACTCCGGAGTTCAGGGCATCCTGAAACTCCCGGGAGTTCAAGTTCTGTCATGAAAGCCAGTTGGGTGACTTTGGGTCAGTCACTCTCTCTCAGCCCAACCAATCTTACAGGGGGTCTAGGACTTTTCGTCTCCGACTCTTCCTACTCTCCCCCCCAATACAAAGTGATATCCTAGCGATCTTTGTGCGTGCGTGTATGTGCGTGTATGTGCGTGTGCGTGTGCGTGTGCGTGTCTGTGAAAAAGAAAAGGAAGGCAGGGTGCAGAGGCCATTTCACTCGACCACACTCCAGAAAGCAGTTGGTTCCTCTTCTGAACTGGGAGGGGGGGAAGGAACACTTGGTTTACTTGGAAGTAAGTCTCACTAAATTCAATGCTAGGATTGAAATAATCACCTAGTATTTCAAATGGAACAGTTGGTTTACTCGGAAGTAAGAATTCTTTAGAGGACAATTAATATAAATCCAGCGAAAGGAGAGAGGCATAAAATAATTTGCCAAAATGCCTTCCTCCCTCTCTCTCCCCCCGCCTCCCCTCCCCCCCCCAATACAGAGAGGAAGTTGGTTTACTTGGAAGTAAGTCTCACCAGGCTATGGGGGGGGGAGAAATTGTACATCTCTGCACCCTGCCTTGCTTTCCTTTTACACACACACAATCTTCTGCACCTTTCCTTTTCTGCGCTGGGATTCTCCTCAAAGTAAAGAAAATGTGCCTTTCAGTGGGGGCAATTGAAATCGCTAGGATATCACACCTTTTCTCCACTTTGAGGCACATTTTCTCCACTTTGAGGAGAATCCCAGCGCAGATATGGGAAGGCAAGGGGTAGAATGGGGAGGGAAGGTGTAGGAAGGAGAATCCCAGGGCAGAAATGGAAAGGCGAGGGGTAGAATGGAGCAAGGCAGGGTGCAGAGATGTGTGATTCCCCCCCATAGCCTGGTGAGACTTACTTCCAAGTAAACCAACTGTTCCTCTCTGTATTGGTGGGGGGGAGAGAGAGGCGGAGGAAGGCATTTTGGCAAATTATTTTTATATTATCTCCTCAGGATTTATATTAATTGGCCTCTAAATATTTCTTACTTCCGAGTAAACCAACTGTTACATTTGGCTTACAGGGATGTTGTTCTGAGGAAAATATGAGGCAGGAGTATTAGGTATGTTTGTCACTTTGAGCTAACTGTAGAGTAATAAAAGTGGGATCGAAAATCTAATCAATCAATAAATAACAGAAGGGCTTTTTCTCTGTTATACTTAGGACAACAATAACTTGTAATCCCGTCACGTATTCATGTTGTCTGTTTTTGTTGTACGTGCTTATCTGCATCACAAGGACCTCCAAGAATGAGTAATTGCATTTTTCTAGTAATTTAAATCGTAGATATCCTGCCTTTCCACTAAAAACCTTCTAAACATTACATCTTTTTGCAAAGTAGCAACATTTAGTTGTTCATTACCTCCTATGACATTATGAGGATGAGGATCCCCTGCTTAGGCAGGAAACCCTACACCACTTCAGACAAATGGTTATCCAACATTTTCTTAAAAACTTCCAGTGTTGGAGCATTCACAACTTCTGGAGGCAGGCTGTTCCACTGATTAATTGTTCTAACTGTCAGGAAATTTCTCCTTAGTTCTCTCCTTGATTAGTTTCCACCCATTGCTTCTTGTTCTACCCTCAGGTGCTTTGGAGAATAGCTTGACTCCCTCTTCTTTGTGGCAACCCCTGAGATATTGGAACATGATGGTGATAATGATGATAATGATGATGATGATGATGATGATTATGATGTTATCCATTCATTCATGTCCAACTCTTCATGATTCTTTGGGCCTCA
>QLTV01003791.1:129766-143739 GCA_003457575.1 Thermophis baileyi | reverse complement strand
CCTCCCTCCCTCCCTCCCTCTCCCTCCCTCCCTCCCTCCCTCCCTCCCTCCCTCTCTCTCCCCTTACACAAGTCTTTTTAATAGGAATATATTATTCTCACTGTTCTCATGGTTCATTTTCAATATTCATGTTTTGATGTAGAAATATCTAGATGTTGAGTACCACCTAATGGTGTATATTACTTATATTACATTAATATTACCTATTACTTACTTATGACTAATTTACATTTACTCGCTAATAAGATGGATGAAATACTTCTTTTAAATAGATGCAACTCTGATTTTTACAACTCAGCAGCTCTCTGCTTCACTGAAACCTGGCTAAATGAGTCAATTGATGATAGCAGCTTGCATATCCCAGGGTTTCAGATACAAAGAGCAGACAGAATTGCAGAAACATCAGGTAAAAAGAAGGGAGGGGCCTGTGTTTTTATATCAACAGATGTTGGTGACAAAATATAACTATACTAAAGAAATTCTGTGATGTGGACTTAGAGACATTAATTATCAATTGCAAACCATTTTATTCTTCACAAGAGTTTTCCTCATTTCTCCTAATTGCTGTGTATGTTTCTCCACAAGCTTGTGTAAACAATGCATTACGAATTCTAGCTGACCAGATTATGTGGGCTGAAGTTAAATACCAGGATTCACTCCTCATTGTGTTACGAGATTTCAACAGTGCTAACCTAAGCCAAGAGCTACCAAAATATTTTCAGCACATCAACTGTCTCACTAGAGGCAATAATACTATAGACCACTGCTACACAACATTAAAAGATGCTTATCGGTCTTTACCACAAGCAGCTGTGGGACACTCTGATCATTGCATGATTCACCTTGTTCCTGCTTATAGACAAAGACTTAAAACCATAAAACCAACAATTAAATCAGTTAAGTCTTGGACTGAGGAGGCAAAGCTAAAGCTACAGGCTTGCCTTGACTGCACTTATTGGAATGTTTTTGAAGATACCTCTGCAGACCTGGATGAACTCACAGATACTGTAACATCATATGTCCATTTTTGTGAAGACCTATGTGTGCCAACCAAAATCCTGTGAATATACAATAACAACAAACCTTGGTTCACAGCTAAACTTAAGCAGCTACGTCATGCCAAAGAGGAAGCCTACAGAAAAGGCAATAGAATGCTGTACAATCAGGCCAGAAATGTATTAACAAGGGAGATCAGAGCAGCAAAAAGAAGCTACTCTGAAAAGCTAAAGAATCAGTTCTCAACAAATGAACTGGCAAACATGTGGAAAAGTCTTTAAAATATCACTGGTTACAGCAAACCTCCTTTCCATGGTGAAGGAAATCAACAACTGGCAGATGACCTGAATGTGTTTTATTTTAGGTTTGAGAGGAAACTACTGCCACCTATCTCCACAATCCCCATCTTAGACACACCAACAACAGCCAAGCCTCCTACAACTGACCCCATCCCTTTGGGGGCCCCTCCTCTGGTGATTACAGAAAGTGATGTGCAAGGTCTATTTCACAGACAAAAGCCAGGAAAAGCACCATGCCCAGACAAGATAACTCTCCACTTCTCTTCTCTCTATATACCAATAACTGCATCTCAAAAGATCCCTCTGTTAAAGTACTGAAGTTTGCAGATGATACAACAGTGATTGGTCTCATTCAAGACAACAACGAATCTGCATACAGATGGGAGATTGAACAACTAGCCTTGTGGTGCGACCAGAACAATTTTGAACTAAACACACTCAAAACCGTAGAAATGATGATAGGTTTTAGGAGAAACCCTCCTATACTACCACCTCTTACAATACTAGACAACACAGTATCAACATTAGAGACCTTCAAGTTTCTAGGTTCTATCATATCTCAAGACTTAAAATGGACACCTAACATCAAAAACATCATCAAAAAACCACAACAAAGAATGTTCTTCCTGCAGCAACTCAGAAACCTCAGACTGCCCAAGGAGCTGCTGATACAGTTCTACAGAGGAATTATTGAGTCTGTCATCTGCACCTCTATAACTGTCTGGTTTGGCTCTGCAACCAAACAAGACAGACACAGACACACTTCAACAAATAATTAGAACTGCAGAAAAAAACAATTGCTACCAACCTGCCTTCCATTGAGGACCTGCATACTGCACAAGTAAAAAAGAAGGCTGTGAAAATATCTACAGATCCCTCACATCCTGGACATAAATTGTTTCAACTTCTACCCTCAAAACAATGTTATAGAGCATTGCACACTAGAACAACTAGACACAAGGACAGTTTTTTCCCGCATGCCATCACTCTGCTAAACAACTAATCCCCACAACACTGTCAAACTATTTACTAAGACTGTATTACTATTATCTAGACACAAGGACAGTTTTTTCCCGAATGCTATCACTCTGCTAAACCACTAATTCCCACAACACTGTCGAACTATTTACTAAGACTGCATTACTATTCTTCTCATCCTTCCTATCCTATCTCCTTTTCTACTTATGACTATAATCTTGTTGCTTGTATCTTGCGATTTATATTGCTTTATTTAGCTTCCTAGTATGATTTTGTTTGCTTATTTGCTGTGACTATCACCTAAGTGTTGTATCTTATGATTCATGATGAATGTATTTATGATGACTATGATCATGATTTATCACTTATATCTTTTATGTACACTGAGAGCTTATGCACCGAAGACAAATTCCTTGTATGTCCAATCACACTTGGCGAATAAAAAATTCTAATCTAATCTAACTCTATATTCCTTTGAGCTGTTCTTTATTGGCCCTACAGTAGTCGTTGGTTCTATATTTAGTTCTTCAATTTTGCCAGCTTCCACCTTTTATTCCAGTTTAATATTCTAATATAATATTTAATATAAGACTGGTGAACTCTCTGCCAAACACTTTTTTTTCCAGTTTTTGTAAGATATATCTTGTGTCTTCTCAGAAATTCTTCATGAAGTAATTTTGATAAAACCCAAACCCTTCTAGATGACATCATTCCCATAGCCACTTGTTCTGATCTAACAGATTAACAGAGTTGGAAGGGACCTTATAGGTCATCTAGTCCAACCCCTTGCCCAAGCAGAAGACCCTACATCATTTCTGACAAATGGCAGTCCAATCTCTTCTTGAAAGTCTCCAGTGATGAAGCTCCCACAACCTCCAAAGGCAAGCTGTTCCATTGGTTGATTGTTCTCACTGTCAGAAAGTTCCTCCTTATTTCTAGGTTGCATCTCTCCTTGGTCAGTTTCCATCCATTATTCATTGTCTGGCCTTCAGGTGCTTTGGAAAATAGCTTGACCCCCTCCTCTCTGTGGCAGCCCCTCAAATATTGGAACACTGCTATCATGCTTCCCCTGGTCCTTCTCTTCACTAGACTAGCAATGCCCAGTTCCTGTAACCGTTCTTCATATGTTTTAGTCTCCAGTCCCCTAATCATCCTGGTTCCTCTGCACTTTTTCTAGAGTCTCAACATCTTTTGTGTGGTCTAACTAAGGCTTTATAGAGTGGTATTAGTACCTCACTTGATCTTGATTGTATCCCTCTGTTAATGCAACTTAGGATTGCATTGGCTTTTTTGGCTGCCGTTGCACACTGCTGGCTCATATTTAGCTGGTTGCCCACTAAGACTCCAAGATCCCTCTCACAGTCACTACTATTAAGCCTGGTTTCACCCAGTTTGTATGTATACTTTTGGTTTTTCTTACTTAAGTGTAGGACTGTACCTTTCTCTACATTGAATTTCATTTTATTAGATAGGGCCCAGTGTTCAAGTCTGTCAAAATCCATTTGGATCTTGATCCTATCTTCTAGGGTGTTAGCTATTCCTGCCAGCTTAGTATCATCTGCAAATTTGGTAAGTTCCCCTTCTATTCTCTCATCTAAGTTATTTATGAAGATATTGAATAGTACTGTGCCTAAGACGGAACTTTGTGGTACCCCACTGCTTACTTCTCTCCATGTAAACTTAGATCCATTAAGGACTACTCGTTGAGTTCGGTTTGCCAGCCAGTTGTGAATCCATCTGGTGGTGAAGCTATTTATCCCACTTAGGTTGTGGTCTACTTTGTCGAATGCCTTGCTGAAGTCTTATTATGTCCACAGTATTTCGCTGGTCTACTAATTTAGTTGAAGAATGAAATAAGATTGGTTTGGCATGATCTGTTTTTAACAAACCCGTGCTGGTTTCTAGTTATTACTTTACTTGTTTCTAGGTGTTGGCAGATCTGTTTTTTTATTATCTTTTCCAGTATCTTCCCGGGTATTGATGTTAGGCTGATTGGTCTGTAGTTTCCTGGGTCTGGGTTTTTTTCCCCTTTTTTGAAGATGGGAACCACATCAGCTCTTTTCCAGTCCTCTGGTAGTTCCCCGGTGTTTCAGGATTTTTGAAAGATGTGGTGCAGTGGTTCTGAGGTGACATCTGCCAGCTCCTTTAGAACTCTGGGATGTAATCCGTCAGGTCCTGGTGATTTGTATTCATCAAGACCAGACAGGTGTTCTCTTACAATTTTTTGCTTATTTTAATTTTTATTTCCAGTCTGTTTTTTACAGTTATGTTTTTGGTTGGTTGGGCTATAGTTTCTTTTTGCGTGAAGACGGATGCAAAGAATGAGTTACGCAGCTCTGCATTCTCTCTGTTGCCTGTTACTTCCTTGCCATCTTCTCTCTTTAGTGGACCAAGTGTTTCCATGATTTTTTTCTTGTTATTTATATGTTGGAAGAAACTTTTTTTATTATCTTTGACTTTTGTTGCAAGTCTTTGTTCATTCTGAGCCTTTGCTTTCCTGACTTCGTCTTTGCAGATTCTGGCTATCTGCTGATATCCTGCCTTAGTTATGTGTCCCTCTTTCCATTTTTTGTATTTGTCCTTTTTGTCTTTCAATTTGTCAGAGAGATCTTTGTGCAGCAATGCTGGTTTCTTCTTGAACTTCTTGTTTTTCTTTTTCAGTGGTATTGTACTGGCCTGGGCTTTTATGATTACATTTTTCAGAGTGTCCCATGCTTCTTGAATGTTGGATTCTAGTATGACATGGTCACTATCACCCAAGGTTCCTGCAGTTTCAACTCCCTCTATTACTTCTTCTCTGTTTGTAAGTATTAAGTCCAGTATGGCTGTCCCTCTAGTTCCCTCCTCTACCTTTTGGACAACAAAGTTGTCAGCTAGGTTGGTTAGGAACCTTTTTGATTTCTCACTTGGTGCAGAATTAGTTTTGCAATTGATATCAGGGTAATTGAAGTCCCCCATTACTATTGTAGTGTGTTTCCTACATATGTTTGTTAGTTGGTTGGCAAAAAGAATATCTATTTTTTCTCCTTGATTGGGTGGCCTATAGTATACACCTATGGCCATGTCATTCTTTTTTTCTTTTATGTTGACCCATATGCATTCTAGGAGGTTTTCGTCTTTCGTTTCATGCAATTCTGTAGCAATATAGTGGTCCTTTACATACAGTGCAACTCCACCTCCTCTTTTATGGGGTCTGGTTTTTTTTTATGAGTTTGTATCCTTCTATCAGTACGTTCCAGTCGTGGGTTTCATCTCACCAAGTTTCTGTTATTCCAACTATGTCATATCTACCTTCGTGTATTAATAGTTCAAGTTCACCCTGTTTGTTCCCCAGACTTTGTGGATTTGTATATAGGCACTTGAGAGCTTTATGCCTGACTCTGGGTATGCTTCCTACAGTATGTCTCCTATTTGGTGTTTGAGTTTGTCTTCCTTCCCATCCCTCCTTACTTTGTTATTTGTCTTGCTTTCTAGGGGTTTTTGCTTGGAATTAGGTCCTGGAGATCCTAAAGACTGGTCACCCTCCCACCTCAATTTTAGTTTAAAGCCCTCCTGATATGTTGTTGATTTCTGGGTCCTGTTTTTTCTTCTTGCATCATGACCCTCAACTGGACAGGCTGATTAAATAATTAACTGTGCTTCCAGTTTCTCATCTTCCTTTCTAACACTCATAATTTCCAGGATTGTTCAGGTTTCTTCTTCATTTGTGCCCACTTGCATCAAGGGAAAAAGGTGGTTATTTAAATAATAATTTAAATAATGAATGTGATCTCTCCATCTTGTCCTCAACAACCACTTTTCCAAATATGATATCAGTTTTGCACACAGACCTCAATTCTTCTTTAAAAAAAATCACCCACCACCATGATAAACCTCATTTTTAAGAATACAGTAGTTCTTTGGGGGGGGGGATGTTTGTTGATCCATGGATGCCCAAGTAACTTCTACAACACTCTTTTACTAAACACTAATATTGTGCAAAAATCTAAATTGTCAAGTTAGTGGGACATCTAATTGGATTTAGAAAGTCTAATTAGATCACAAAATTGAACTGGATTACTTCAGATTGAATCAGATGATACAGATTATTCTGATCATGGGCAAAAAAAGGTCTTCACAAATCATTTTAGAAGCTTGTTTACATATGTATAAACAGATGATTTTCCAAATCAGTTTGGAAATCTGAATCAACTTAATTCAATTTAAGCATTCAAGCAAGATCAGAACAATTTTCTGCTTCAAATTAATTCTGATTTTAACAATATTAATTAACATATTAATGAGACTATTAAACACTCAAACAAATGCCTAAGTTTTTGGATTCTTATAAATACTCAATTCATAAAACATAATGTGCATTCAAAATATTTAACGATAATATATTATTGGCCTTATTATGACTATATAAATAAACTTGGAATTTTATCTAGCACTTAGAATATATATACTAAAATATCATTCAAGATAGTACTAAAGAATTTCCAGCAAAGCAAAAATGCTTCTTGAACAAAGAGTTTTTCCCAAACTCAGACCCATCAAATGTGTTGAATTACAACTCTGATACCAATAATTCTTAACCAAGCATTGTCCATACTGCCTGAGAATTATAAGGCTAAGTGCTGATATAGATTTTTCTTTTTTACAGTTTTGACCACAGTACAACAAACGGCAGCACTATAGCAACCTCTCTAGAAGTTCCTATGCTGACAGAATTTCAATGTATGCCCAGCTCTCAAGGATGATGCCATCCCAGTGCTGTTTTTCCAGGCTTTGTTTCAAAGGGAAGGTAATTGTTACTTGGATGCTGAAGAAAAAAAAAACCCCATACAACAGCAATGTTGTAATGGTCACATTTTGAGAGGAAAGACACACAAAAGCAAAGAGGATAAAATTAGTTGTAACTCCATTTCTGAAAAATGTGGTCACATAACATTAAATATTTCATGTCATAGATAGAAAAGGTTATTGAATGAAGAAAAGGGGCAATTAATGTATGGTGATAAACATTAGTGGAAGTATCTGTTGCTATAAAAGCTTCACTGAAAATATATTTAAATACAAGTATCAGAGTACAAATGCAGTAAAGCATAATGATGTTTTTCTCTCCCACCTATTACTGTGGTATCGACTTCTGTGCACCATAAACAGAAAACAAATTATATTACATCTTTTCTAGTTTCTTTGACTTTGAGAGCCTTTGACCTTATTTTTTATGTTAAGCTATTGAAGATAAACCACCTGCATAAAAAGAAAGCATGTAACAAATTAGGTTGATACAGGATATTAGCAAACAAATTGCCTGGTTTTTTTTCTTTCCAGAATTGAAAATGTGACCTCAGATGAATGAAGCTCAGGGAAAGTCAAGAGAAGGGTAAAAGGACAGGGTGGGAAATAGCATCTGAAGGGTGATCCTTATTAGGTGAGAATCCAGGATAGCTAGTTCTCTGTGGCAAAAAGACCTATCCATAAAGATTGCCTGCAGGATTGAGGACAGTTTTTTCTGGGCTCCCCCATCTAATCATAAACGACTTAGATGAGGGAATAGAAGGGGAAATTACCAAATTTGCAGATGATATTAAGCTGGCAGGAATAGGCAACACCCTAGATGATAGGCTCAAGATCTAGATGGATCTTGACCAGGGGTGGGTTCTTCTTTTGTTCGCTGCCGGTTTGCTCAGTGCCGTGCTGCGCGCGCTTCGCACATGTGCAGTGCTTCAAAAAAGATTCTGTGCATGCCTAGAAGGAAAAAACAAAATGGCGGCGCCTATGGCGCCGCTGAAAGAACCGGTTCGGGGGCATGGCAGGCCTGGGTCGCTGCCAGTTCTAGCGACCCAGGCTGCCAAGTTACTACCGGTTCTAAAGAACCGGTCCAAACTGGGAGGAACCCACCTCTGATCTTGACAGACGTGAACACTGGGTTCTAACTAACAAAATGAAATTCAATGTAGAGAAAGGTAAAGTCTTACACTTAGGCAAGAAAAATGAAAAGTACACATATAGATTGGGAGAAACCAGGCTTAATACCAGTAACTGTGAGAGGAATCTTGGAATCTTAGTAGACAACCAGTTAAATATGAGCCAACAGTGTGCAGCGGCAGCCAAAAAAGCCAATGCAATCCTAAATTGCATTAAGAGAGGGAGTCAATCAAGATCACGTGAGGTACTAATACCACTCTATAAAGCCCTAGTAAGACCACACCTAGAATACTGCATCCAGTTTTGGTCACCACACTATAAAAAAGATGTTGAGACTCTAGAAAGAGTGCAGAGAAGAGCAACAAAGATGATTAGGGGACTGGAGGCTAAAACATATGAAGAACAGTTACAGGAACTGGGCATGGCTAGTCTAGTGAAGAGAAGGACTAGGGGAGACATGATAGCAGTGCTCCAATATTTGAGGGGCTATCACAGAGAGGAGGGGGTCAAACTATTTTCCAAAGCACCTGAAGGCCAAACAAGGAATAATGGATGGAAACTGAACAAGGAGAGATTTAACCTAGAAATAAGGAGAAATTTTCTGACAGTGAGAACAATCAATCAATGGAACAGCTTGCCTTCAGAAGTTGTGGATGCTTTATCACTGGAAGCTTTCAAGAAGAGACTGGTCTGCCATCTGTCAGAAATGGTATATGGTCTCCTGCTTGGGCGAGGGGTTGGACTAGATGACCTACAAGGTCCCTTCCAACTCTGTTATTTTGTTCTGAGAAGATCTGTTGTAGGGCTCTTGCAGGTTTATTTGATGGTAATAACAAGAAGAAACAGCTCCAAACAATGGCCAAAATAGTTACTTAACATTTTATTTTTCCACAATACCTTAAAATGACATTGCATTCAGTATTCAAAGCGTCAATGTATAACCAGTTGAAAGTTCTGAAATTCTCTAATAGATCTTGCGTTTTTAAATTGGTAAAAAGCTAGTCAATTTTTTTCATCGAGCCATGCTCTACAAGATTCTAAAGCAGGGGTGTCAAACTCAATTTCATTGAGGGTCGCATCAGCATTATGGTTGCCCTCAAAGGGCCAGTAACTGGGTCACCACGACTAGGTGGACATGGCCGGATGGGTGCGGCTGGGTGAGCGTGGCTGGATGGGTGTGGCCAGCTCAACACCGCTCACTGGACGTGGCTGATTTCAGACGGCTGGTTCGGGACAGAACAAGTCGCACTGGCTAACTCGACATGGGGACAATTCAGCTCCTTGCCGTCTGCCAAACTGCTGGCAACCAAGCATCTGCATGCACGCGCACACACACACACACACACCACATTCCAAGATTGGGGACTTTTATCCACAGAGGAAGGAGAGGGCCTTCTCCCCAAGCCTAGGCAGTAACTGCCTGCATGGCCCCTGAAATGGGAGGGCCGAAAGGCAACAGGAAGCAGTATGCTCCCTCCCATATTTGGGTATACCAGGTAATTCGACAGAGAAAAACACACACACACACACACACACACACACACACACACACACACACACACATATATATATATATAACACATGAAGATAAATGTACAATACCAATATAGATTCTTCTTCAACGTAGGAGCAGTTACAAGCAAAACACACAGGCAGCAGTATAGCAGAGAGACAAGTCCAGACTAGTTTCATTTCAGAGCAGCAGACTAGTTTCAGTTTCTCTGCACAGACTCAGAAGCTGCAGACTAAGACAAGCCCTGGCTCCAGTCTGTCTCAACTCCCAAACAACCTTCATTGGCTGACTTAGTTGCTATGCCTATACATTGGCTGACCTTGTTACCATGTCCTATTCCAGTTGATAAATATACTCTGACAGAATGTGTGTGTATGCATGCATGTGTGTGCGTGTGTGCGTGCACATGTGTGTGTGCACATGTGCACAGCATGCCAAAGGAGATGTATTTCTCACAAATCCAGACATCGTTGATGTTTCCCGGTGCCCCCTCCCAGCAAAGGGAGGATTCGGAGATCTCCAGTGAAGGAAGACGAGACCAGGGATAGCGCCAAAGCCTAGTCCACCAGAGGAGCCTCACCATCCCTCTCAAGCCACGTGGAGGACCCCCAAATGGTGGCGCAGGCTGCCTGGAGCCCTGGGCAACAGAGGGCAAGCACCCAGCCCAACTCTCTAGCTCCCGGGGCACTGGGACCCTGCAGACCAGACCAGACCAGCCCCACTTCCCTGAGGGGGCACCTGGCTGCACTTACCTCCTCCTCAAGGCTACTGCTGCTGTGCTCGCTCTCCTTGGCTAGGTTGCTCATGGTGGGAACAGGAGGGCAAAATGCATGGGTCAGAGGGAGGCTCAATTCCCTCTCCATATAAGGAGATCTGGCTTTGTAACCAAAGCATCCTCAGCTATAGGATGGGAGACCACCAGGAGAGGCCAGGAGGAAGGAGCAAGGGGATGGCAAAAGACCCTCCCTCCCTCTCATTCCAATATCCCTCCTCCCTCCCTCCCTCCCTCCCTCTGCACCCAGGAAGGGACGAGGGAAGGGGAAGAGGGTGGCAGTGCTGCCGGTGGTTGAAAACAACTCAAGCCTCTGATTCTCTCCTTCCTCCCTGCCTCTTTCCCTCCCCTCCTTCCTTCCCTGCTTCTCATTCCCCTCTCCTTCCTTCCTTCCTTCCTTTCCTTCCTTCCTGTTTCCCTCCCTTCCTCCTTCCCTGCCTCCTTCCTTCTCATTCCCATCTCCTTCCTTCTTCTTCCTTCCTCCCACTCTCTCTTCCCTCCTTCCTTTACTGCTTCTCATTCCCATCTCCTTCCTTCCCTTCCTTCCTTCCCTTCCTTCCTTCCTCCTGCGTATTCTCATTCCCATCTCCTTCCTTCCTTCCTTCCTTCCTTCCTTCCTTCCTTCCTTCCTTCCTTCCTGTTTCCCTTGCTTCCTCCTTCCCTGTCTCCCTCCTTCTCATTCCCATCTCCTTCCTTCCTCCCTCCCTTCCTCCCTCTCTCCACACTCTGGAAGGAATGAGGGGAGGGGGAGAGTTTGGCCGTGCTGCCGGTGGCCGTGCTGCTGGTGGCCATGGCTTTCCCACGCAGGGGCAGGAGTGGTCCCTGTGAAAGGGAAGCGCTTCTGTGCTGCGAGGCTGGGCCTGCGAGCAGGCCATGGAAGCACTGGTGGTGGGCGTGGTGCTGATCTACAACTTGGTGGCAGGCATCCAGGCTGGTACGCGGTCAGTCTTAGATCCATGGGGCTGCACTGTAGCCAGTGAATGGCCTCCCTGCCCCGCCACCTTGGCGTGCGCATAGGAGGCAGTGAGCCAGAGGTGGGTTCCTGCCGGTTCGGACCGGTTCTTTAGAACTGGTAGTGGGAATTTTCCCCCGCTTGCCAAACTGGCAGCGATGGCAGGCTGGACACACCCCTGAACTGGCTCTCTCGATGGCGCCATAGGCGCCTCCATCTTGTTTTTTGCTTCTGCGCACACACAGAAGCTGTTTTTTGCTTCTGTGCATGCACAGAAGCTGGGTTTTTAGCACTGCGCATGCGCGCGGTGCGTGAGGAAGCAAACCAGCAGCGAGGTAAGCCAGAACCCATCCCTGCAGTGAGCGTGCGAGAGCTGGTATCCTTGGTGAAAGGGAAGCACTCAGAATGCAGTCAGCCTGCAGGGCAAGATGGTAACCAGGGACGCCAGCCTCCATGCACTCACCGCCTCCTGTGTGCACACCCAGGGGGTGGGGCCGAGGCAGTAGGGCGGCCCCTTGCTGGCTCCAGGGTGGCCCCGCAGATCTAAGGCTGACCGCGTTCCACCCAGATGGCCGCCACCAAGTTGTAGATCAGCGCCCAGCCGGCCTGGGCTGGGGCCAAGGCACCAGGGGCCGGTCTTTTGCTGTCTGGATGGTTAGATCTGTCCAGGGGGGCAGATCTAACCACATCGTGGGCCGCATCTGGCCTGCAGAACTTGTGTCTGTTACAACATGTCTGTTGTAAAGGCTCATTGCCATGGCATGAACAGAAACCAATCATCTTCAGGTCACAGCTGAAGCAGCTTAGAATTCTCCTCAGCTTTTCTACTGTTGAAGTGGTGTTGTCTGTCTTCTCCTGGCTCAATTTGTGCTATGGATACAATTTAGCAAACCATACTGACAATATGTTTGTTGATGTGATCAGAAGCTGAAGCTGAAGCAGAATCAGAATCAGAATAGAGCTGGAAGGGACCTTGGAGGTCTTCTAGTCCAGCCCCCTGCTCAAGCAGGAGACCCTATACCATTTCAGACAAGTGACTGTCCAGTCTCTTCTTAAAAACCTCCAGGATGAAGCACCCACAACTTCTGAAGGCAAGCTGTTCCATTGGTTAATTGTCCTCACTGTTAGGAAGGTTTCTTCTCTCCTTGATTAGTTTCCATCCATTGTTTCTTGTCCTTCCCTCTGGTGCTTTGGAAAATAAATTGACCCCCTCTTCTTTGTGGCAGTCTCTCAAATACTGGAATACTGCTATCATGTCCCCCCTAGTCCTTCTTTTCTCTAGACTAGCCAAACCCAAATCCTCCAACTGTTCTTCATATGTTTTAGCCTCCAGGCCTTTAATCATCTTAGTTGCTCTTCTTTGCACTTTTTCCAAAGTCTCAACATCTTTTTTGTAATGTGATTACCAAACCTGGATGCAGTATTCCAGATGTGATCTTACCAAGGCTTTATAAAGTGGTACTAATACTTCATGTGATTTATATTCTTTTTTTTTTAATTTTCTTTATTGATTTTTCATTTTAAACATCATAATACTTTCACACAGATCTATACCCATTTTCATACATTATTATTCACTTTGTACAATTTTACATTATTTATTCATATTTATAAATCTTACGTCCTCGTCCCATATTGTCTCTCAGTCTTTCTCTTTTTTTTGGTCCAATCATACCATTTTGTCCATACGTCATAATATTCCGAATCACCCCTGATCTAAACTACATCTTTAACTCACAGGCCAGGCAGTTTTTAAGAATAATGGGATGGGATTGTTGTATGAAATATCCTCCTGGGGTCAGTTCCAAGTGGGGAAAAAGACACTGGAAGCCTGGAGGCTGCTTGGAAAGATGGTTTAATGGTGGACAGCAGAGCCACATGGTTTGAGGTCCTGGGGAAAAGGGGGATCACATGCTTCGAAGATGTTGAAGAAGAAGAGAAGGGCGGAGATGCTGAGAGTGCCTGAGTTTTATACCCTCCGTTGGGCCCCACCTTAAGAGTTTCCTGTTCCTGTACAAGAAAAATGTATCCCATTCGCTGTCAGACTCCCAGGGGGCGGGGGTCTTAGCTAACTTTGTAGGCTTTTGTCTGTGTCCCACCAGGCTTGGCTGATGTAATCTTCTCAGGTGCCATGTGGTGAGATGGCTTTGGCATTCCTATTATGTTTCTTCTTTGTTATCTAGAATAGACTGCCCATTGACAAAGGTGGGGGGGGATGAGTGAGTTTGCTTTGATCTTAATGGTCCATTGACAAAGGTGGCGGCTACTAAGAGTGAGTCTATTTTCTGCCTAAGAACATGTTTCTCCAGGGATATTCTATAGGATATTCTGCCTTTTTAATATTTCCTAGGATATTTCATTTTTCTAGGAGAGGGGGTGGGTGCTAACTTCCTACATGTAGTGTCAAAACGAGTGTCAAAACAGCCTGTAATGGAGGCTTTGCCGATTTCCTGGCTGTGACAAATGAAACAAAAAACTATACCTGTGATCTAGACATACGTTTATAATATTTTCGATTTTTTTTTTCGCATTTTGTCTTTTTCTCTC
>QLTV01003791.1:53197-69287 GCA_003457575.1 Thermophis baileyi | reverse complement strand
TTCACTTATATCAACTCCACTGGCTATGTCCAAGAAGATTGGGGCTTGGCAATTGTTGTCCCAATTTTTAAAAAGGGAAAGAGAGATGACCCTGCCAATTATAGACCAATAAGTCTGCTAAATATAATCAGCAAACTTTATGCCAAACACCTCCAAGATAAATTAAAGGAGTGGCTGGATTTTGAGAATTTGATCGCTGAAGAGCAAGCCGGGTTTAGAGAGGGGAGAGGCACCATCGATCAGTGCTTAGTTCTTCATCTCCTGATTGAAAAATGCATCTCAAATAGACTCGTATCATTATATGCCGGTTTTATAGATCTCAAGGCAGCCTTTGATACAGTTACTAGGACTAAGCTATGGGAGAAGCTGGAAGCTGCCTCAGTTGACCACAGGCTTCTTCATCTATTACATGCCCTACATACTAAAACATCCCTCAAGGTGAGGTGTAATATGCAAGGGTCCCTCTCAAAGTCAGTTAAAACTCAAAAGGGGATTAAACAGGGGTGCATTTTGGCCCCCCTGCTTTTCAACTTTTA
Organism: Thermophis baileyi; assembly: GCA_003457575.1. Lineage (NCBI taxonomy): Eukaryota > Metazoa > Chordata > Lepidosauria > Squamata > Dipsadidae > Thermophis > Thermophis baileyi. Next base: position 68,751 of record QLTV01003791.1, on the reverse strand, counting down.
CATAAATGACATGGTAAAATGGTTAAACAAACCAAATCACCACCACCCCAAAAATAGGTGACCGAAGCATCGCCCTCCTGCTCTATGCAGATGATGCTGTGATCCTCTCCAGGATGCCAGTAGGCCTCAAAAGAGCCTTGCGAGCCCTTCTTCAGTACTGTAATAACAATAAACTGGACATAAATTATGAGAAAACAAAGATCATGGCCTTTGCAAAAAGGCTAAAACTTTATTCATGGTATCTAAATGGACACAAAATAGAGCAGGTAACCACCTTCAAATACCTGGGGGTGGTCATTCAGGCCAATGGTTCAAGAAAAGCACATGGAGAATATGCAGCTGCCTTGGGTCAAAGATCAGCGAGCACCATTCTTAATTTTTTCCACACAAAGGGAGGATACTATATCCCTGCTGCTATTAAGCTGTTTGTGGCCAAGTTGCTAGCTCAGCTCCTTTATGGGACCTTGCTCGGACCGTCAGCTTCAGCTTCATGTTTTACATCATTATAAATGGTTCAATCCAAATTCATTAGATCAATTCTTCAGATGCCACGTTGTGTCTCAAATGCAGTTCTACGCCTGCAGACAGGATTGATAAAAGTCGAAGCAAGAATCTGTATAGCGTCTTTAAACCTTTGGCTAAAGCTTAACTTCTTTCTGCAAGGTCTTGTTCCGTTAATCCTCCAAGACAAATTCTCTTCATCATGGATTAAGGCTGTCGAATCCAACCTGTTGTGGTCCGCCAGCGGCCTGCGGAGCTGGCAGCAGTCGGACAGCGAGGAGGCTGGGGAGGAACATGGGCCAGGCATGGAGTCTGGAGAAGGCTCGGTGCCAGAGGCAGAGATCCAGCCCGGGCCATCTGGGAGGTCTGTGCTGACTCCAGAGCCTCCAGAGGCTGACATGAGTGAGGCAGAGGAACAGGGGAAGCCTGTTCCCAATGCGCGCATGCGCAGAGCTGCCAGAAGGCAAGAACAGTTATAAAGGACTACTCGGGAGTAAGGCTTGGAGATGATTGGCCCTTCCCATAGGATATAAAGATGGAGAAAACGGATGTGCTCATTGCAGGAAACAACTTGGTTCAATTCGTGTCTCAGCATTTCAGTTCTGACTCCGTGTTCTGTTTGGCCTTGCAAAGCTCCTTGCCAATTAGGTCTTTGGCAGCTTGTCAAGACTTATTTATCAGGAAGCCTAGGTCAGAACAGTTTGCTTCCTGCCCAAACTACAAACAAACCTCTAATAAGATGGAGCAGCTGTGTGCCGAGAATGCACAGCTTAATCAACAGCTAGCCCTGTTGGCTGCCCAGGTGGCTCAGCTCCAAGGCCACGCTGCTTCACCTCCTAGGAGGAAATGCCGGGTAGCTGTGCCAGATAAGTTTGACGGCAAACAAGACATGTTCCCAGCTTTTTTGGGACAATGCCAGCTTTTTATCAGCCTGAGAGCTGAAGACTTCCCCCACTGACCGGGATAAAGTGGGGTTTATGATAAGCCTGCTCTCCGGCTCTGCGGCTCGCTGGGCCACACCCCTGTTGGTCCAGGATAGTCCTTTGTTGGATGACTTCAGGGGGTTTCAGGAACACCTCAGTCTTATGTACAAGGACCCCATCAAAACGCAGACAGCTACTAGACGTCTGAAGACTTTGAAGCAGCATCGGCAACCCCTGCAGCAGGGGTGAAATGCTCCCGGTTCGCTCGTACCTGTCGGTCACCGTAGAGCTGATCGCCAAGCTAGCGCAAGGTGCTGCCCACCCACCCGGATGCCGCCTGGACGCCGCCATTTGGGTTCTTTTACCCTCTGCGAATACACAGAACGCTTTGCGCATGTGCAGAGGGTAAAATAACCCAAATGGCAGCATCCGGGCGGGTGGGCAGCGCCTCGCGCTACCTTGGCAACCGGCTCTACGGCGACCGACAGGTACGAGCGAACCGGGAGCATTTCACCCCTGCCCTGCAGGAATACATCAGTGAATTCCACCTGCTTAGCCAGGATTCGGCCTGGAACGAGGCTGCCCTCATGGACGCGTTCCAGGATGGGTTGTCGGAGGAGTTACAGGACGAGTTGGTCCGTGTGGATATTCCTCCGACTCTCAATGCGCTGGTTCATTTGTGCCTCAGGATTGATGCGAGGTTGCAGAGACGGACCAGTCGCTGTGCCTCCCAGGAGACCCGGGTGGTACCAGTCATGCGTGAGACCCCGGTTCCACAGGAGGAGCCCATGGAAATAGGCACAGCCAGACCCCACCTGTCAGTGACAGAAAAAAACAGACAGCGCTCAAGGGGGTTGTGTTTGTATTGCGGGGAACCTGGACATATGGCCGCATCATGCCCCAAGAAGCGATGAGGGGCGTCGGCCCCTGGGCCTGCCCCACAGCCACAGAAAACCCTGTTGGGAAACGTCCTGAGCCTGATCTAGGGGAGACCCTGGGTCGGGCGCGTACCAACACCGGGTCATGCCCAGCGGATGTGGATCCCAGAACCACCCCACCCCCCGGCACTTGATTCTGGCAGCACGAGTCTTCCTTTGCAGTAGCCCACAGGGGATTCCAGCTCACGCCTTGGTGGTCTCTNGTGGGAATGGAGATTTTGCAGTATCCTTCCCCTGCCATGCCCACCAAGCCACACCCACCAAGCCACACCATGCCCACCAAGCCACACCCACAGAAACGGTAGTAAAAAAATTAGATTTCACCACTGCTCAGGATTGATGCGAGGTTGCAGAGACGGACCAGTCACCGTGCCTCCCAGGAGACCCGGGCGGTACCAGTCGTGTGAGACCCCGTTTCCACGGGAGGAGCCCATGGAAATAGGCGCAGCCAGACCCCGTCTGTCAGTGACTGAAAAAAACAGATGGCGCTCAGGGGGGTTGTGTTTGTATTGCGGGGAACCTGGACACATGGCCGCCTCTTGCCCCAAGAAGCGACAAAGGGCGTCTGCTCCTGGGCCTGCCCCCCAGCCACAGACAACCCTGTCAGGAAACGCCCTGAGCCCGATCTAGGGGAGATCCTGGGTCGGGCGCACGCCAACACCGGGTCACGCCCAGCGGACATGGATCCCGGACCCCCCGTCACTTGATTCTGGCGGCACGAGTCTTCCTTTGCAATAGCCCACAGGCGATTCTGACTCCGGAGCCACCACAAACTTTATGGACGAGAAGTTTGCCACCAAATTTGCCATCCCTCTGTGTCCGGTGGGTCCTCCCATGCTTGTGGAGCCCATTGATGGTCGGGTGCTTCTGTCTGGGCCTATTAAGGCCGCCACGCAACCCGTGCACCTGACCATCAATACTCATGAGGAGGTCATCCAGTTCTATATTACTTCCAGCCTGCATTTTCCTGTGGTCTTGGGCTTGGCTTGGCTTGGCTCCGGATTCATGATCCACACATCCTTTGGTCCCAGAACTTCATCTCGTTCCCAAGCCTGCAATGTGTGGACCATACCCGCCAAGTCTGCGCAGGCCAGATGCTGGGTCCATCCGAGGTGTCTTTGCCTTCCGACCTCTTGGACTTTGCGGATGTCTTCAGCGAACAGGAGGCGGAACAATTGCCCCTGCACCGGCCGTACGACTGCACCATTGATTTAATTCCAGACGTGCCGCTCCCAGTGGGGCGTTTGTATTCAATGTCAGACCCTGAATTGGCCGCGTTATGGGACTTTGTGGACAAAAATCTGGCTCGGGGTTTTATTCAGCCCTCATCATCACCCCTGTCCGCTCTGGTCCTGTTTGTAAAAAAGAAGACCAGACTTGCGGCTTTGTTGGGATTACTGGAAATTGAACGCAATCACAGTGCACAACCGGTATCCTCTGCCCCTGATTCCTGAACTGTTAGAATGGCTCCGGGAGGCTACTGTGTTCACCAAGTTGGACCTGTGCGGAGCTTACAATCTTGTTCGGGTCCGGGCCAGGGATGAATGGAAGACGGCGTTCAGCACCAGGTACGGACATTTTGAGTACACGGTCATGCCATTTGGGTTGACCAATGCTCCCGCCATCTTCCAGCATTTTATGAATGACATCTTCCAGGATCTCTTGGACCAGTTTGTCGTAGTCTATTTGGATGACATTTTGATTTACTCGGCCTCCTGGGAGAGTCACCAACATCACCTCCACCTGGTCCTGCAACGGCTTCGGGAGAACCATCTGTATGCGAAACTGGAAAAGGGCCAGTTTTACCAGTCCACTATCGAGTTCCTGGGACATTGCATCTCTCCTGAGGGCATAGCGATGGAGTCGAGCAAGGTCAAGTCTTTGCGTAGTTGACAACCCTCCCCCCCCCCGGAGAGTGAAGGATGTACAGCGATTCCTCAGGTTCACCAACTACTATCGGACCTTTATCCCTGGCTTTGCTTCCCTGACCGCGCCCCTCATTCGGCTCCTGCAGAAAAAAGTCCCGTTCTGGTGAAGTACCCCTGAGCAGCAGGCATTCCAGGCCTTGAAGCAGGCCTTCATGAAGGAGCCCATCTTGAAACATCCTGACCCCACCGTCCGTTTGTGGTGGAAGTGGATGCATCGGATGTTGCTGTTGGAGCGGTGTTACTCCAGGCTCACGTATCTGGCGGTACCCTCTTCCCTTGCGCATATTATTTGCAGAAGCTCAACTCTTCCGAGCGCAACTATACCATTTGCGAGAAGGAGCTACTGGCCATTAAGACAGCATTTGAGGCCTGGAAACATCACCTGGAGTGTGCCCGACATCAAATTGAAGTCCGGATGGGTCACAAAAATCTGGAGTTTCTGCAGACCGCTAGGAAACTGAACCAACACCAGATCCGGTGGTCCTTCTTTTTTACCAGGTTCAATTTCCACGTCACCTACATCCCCAGTGGGCGCAACCAAAGAGCAGATGCGCTCTCACGGAAACCCGAGTATTCCCACATCGAAGACCCACTTCCGCCCCGGACAGTTCTGCCCGTCGAGTCATTCTCCACGGTTCAGGAACCAGTGGACTTATGGGCTCAGATCCGGGACGCGCAGCGGCAGGACGCTTACGTGGAGCAACAAAAGTGAGAGGTAGGGCCCGCTTCTCCCTGGACGTTTACAGAGGAACTCTTGAGGTACCGAGATAGACTCTATGTACCGGTGGGGCCGCTCCGGGGACTTATCCTGTCGCAGTGCCATGATAACCCTGCAGCAGGGCACTTCGGCCTCTTTAAGACTTTGAACTTAGTTTCTTGGACCTTCTGGTAGCCCCGACTCCGCCACGATGTCCAGGCCTACGTCATGTCCTGTGTACGATGCCAACAGGCCAAGTCGGCCACGGGAGCACCCCCAGGGCTGCTCCAGCCATTGCCAACAGAGACCCAGGGGCACCATTTCCATGGACTTCTTGATGGATTTGCCTCCATCTTCTGGATTCACGACCGTGTTCGTGGTGGTAGACATGCTGACGAAGATGGCGCATTTTATTCCATGTCGTGGGTTACTGACGGCTCATGCCACTGCCCTCATGTTTATCCAACATGTCTTTCGGCTACACGGCCTACCTGATAGGGTCGTGTTGGACAGAGGGGCCCAATTTACAGCCCAGTTTTGGAAAGGGCTGATGATGGCCTTTGATGTGAAAATCTGCCTGTTGTCGGCGCATCATCCAGAAACCGACAGCAGGACTGAGAAAGTCATCAGGATCCTGGAGCAATACCTGCGCTGCTTTGTGAACCAGCAACAAGACAATTGGTCAGAGTATTTGGCAGTCACAGAGTTCGCGTTTAACAACTCACAGCACACCTCCACCCAAACGACCCCTTTCTTAGCCAATGTGGGATATCATCCTCAGTTCTTTCCTCTCATGCAACGCGACTCACCGGTTCTGGCAGCGAATGACTTTCTGTCCGAGTTGCAGGCCATCCATCAATTGGTGTGACGGTATCTTGAGAAGGCCAAGGAGGACTATAAATGAGTTGCGGACCACTCTCAGTGGGCAACGCCTCCGTTGGCTGTGGGGGATTGAGTTTGGTTGTCCACCAGGCACCTTCTGTCAGACCGGCTGGTCAGGAAGCTAGATCACTGGTACCTTGGCCCGTTCCCAGTTGAGGTGGTCATCAACCCGGTCGCCTACCACCTGACATTGCCACGCTCGATGCATGTCAATCCCGTCTTCCATAGATCCCTCCTTGTTCCAGAATGGCCAGTCTGTCTGCTCCGCCAACCTGACCGTCCCCAGCCAGCGCCATGTGATGGAGATGGACCACCCGAGTACAAGGTCGCCAGCATTTGGGACTCCCGGTGGCTGAAAGGCCTGTTCCAGTACCTCATTGAGTGGAAGGGGTATGGGCCGGAGGACTTCACCTGGGAGGATGAGACCTCTGTACATGCTCCTGTTTTGGTGAAAACCTTCCATGACCAATTCCCATCATTACCGCATCCGGATAGTCAGACCTGGGGGAAGGGCCTTGTGGTGAGGGATAGTGTTGTGGTCCGCCAGCGGCCTGCAGAGCCGCTGGTGGAGGAGGAGGCTGGGGAGGAACATGGGCCAGGCATGGAGTCTGGAGAAGGCTCAGTGCCAGAGGCAGAGATCCAGCCCGGGCCATCTGGGAGGTCTGTGCTGACTCCAGAGCCTCCAGAGGCTGACATGAGTGAGGCAGAGGAACAGGGGAAGCCTGTTCCAATGTGCGCATGCGCAGAGCTGCCAGAAGGCAAGAACAGTTACAGAGGAAAAGGACTACTCGGGAGTAAGGCTTGGAGATGATTGGCCCCTCCCCTAGGATATAAAAGTGGAGTAAACGGATGTGCTCATTGCAGGAAACAACTTGGTTCAATTCGTGTCTCAGCATTTCAGTTCTGACTCCGTGTTCTGTTTGGCCTTGCAAAGCTTCTTGCCAATTAGGTCTTTGGCAGCTTGTCAAGAGAGATAAAGGTTGGTGATATCAGCCTTCTTCCGAAAGACTTCTGTTGGACTAATTAATATTGTTTGGGACTTATTACGGCTGGGAATGAACAGAATTCACAGCCGTTAAAATAAAAAGAGATTTTTGGGACTCCATTTGTGCTGTATTATTTATCAGGAAGCCCACAACCTTGCCAAATTAGGTTTGTCCCCAGCTTTAATACTCAAGATGGACTATGATCTAGCAAGACAAACCTTGCGACAAAGGGTGGAGGACATCGAGAGGCAGGTGGACTTAGGGAAAGCTCCACTGTTTCTGGCTCCAGATGCCACTAGATGTGTTGTTGCTCCTGCCAGCTATCTTAGTCAGTTGGAATCAGCAAACCACCGAAAAGCATTTGCACTTGCACGGTGCCATGCGCTTCCATTGGCTGTTCTGTATGACAAGTATAAAAGAATACCATTCACGGAAAGACTCTGCCCCTGTGGCTCAGGGGAGGTGGAGACTGTGGGACACATGCTCCTTTGATGTTCCTTTTATACGGAGATTAGGAAAAAACATATTCTGCCAATAACTGCAAGGTATCCTGGCCGTTCTGACACTGCCTATCTTCAGTGGCTGCTTAAGGACGAACAGGCCATATCTACAGCACAGGTGACCAGATTCTGCGCAGCAGCAGTGGGGATTCGTTGCAAATACGTGTCTTCTTCACCATAGCGATATATAACAACTGTGGCTAACCTTTGCACTGCTTAACAATTTCCCTTTTAGCATTGAACCCACAACGGGCCACACAGTTTAGGGATTGCAACTATTTTATAAATCAGACCATGTATAATGGACACTGGATTTATTCTAGATTTAGTTGTCATTTATTATTTTAAACTAGAAGTCTTAAGTGTATATATACAGAGTGTTTTTATTTGTTTCTGGTCTAAGACTGTAATAATAAATTGATTGATTGATTGACCTTCTACAATATGTTTCTGTGAATTATTAACTAGTTTACTTAGTTAAATATTCTGTTATTACCATGGGTAAATAGAGGCTTATGAAAAACCAAATACAATAGCACAATGCTGTGGTTAATCTTTGCAAATATATTATAGGCATATGATGTCTGATACTGGAGGTAACATATAGATATCATGACTAATAGTATCAGAGTATACTTCTGGCTAGAAATTCTCAGATCATGAATGGGAGAATGTAAAACATGCAATTTTTACAAAATTATTATAAAAGAAAAGACTTCAGACATTTGATTTTATGTATGTTGACTTGCACTCTGAATTATCAAGATCCTGGGGCAAATGGAAGCCAACTCAATTTGTTTACTGCAGACATTTAGATTCAATGAACAAATGTCAGCTGGATTTTTATCCCCTAAATGGCGCTTCTATCTTTTGATATCTGCCAATCATAATTGTACACAGTATTCAGAGTATAGCCAATACAATAGATTTGTAAAGAAGCATTATCAGATTACCATTTTTATGCAATTTTCAATTCCTTTATTATTGCATTTCTTACAACAACCTCATTTGGATCTATATTGATAAATTATACACATACTTTTTTCTTCATCTGTCCATCTAGTATACCAATATTTTCCCCAGAATTACTCTAGCAATAAAAATAGTTCTCAGCCGTAAAGATGATAGCAATTACCAGAATTAACCAGTTGTTACTATGAAAATATTTGCTGCTTTTAAGAATAATTTATTATTTAATTATTATACAGATTTATATGGCTGTCTAACCCACACACATGTGATTATGGATGGCTTACTACATTAAAAATCCACAACAGAAAAAACCATAAAATCTCACCCCTCCCTTCCATGGCAGCAGCAACAGAATTATTTTTAATATTTGTATCAATAGGTCATAATGTTTGTAGAATATAGAATTGAATAGAATAGAATTTTTTTTTTATTGGCCAAGTGTGATTGGACACACAAGGAATTTGTCTTGGTGCATATGCTCTCAGTGTACATACAAGAAAAAAGTTTGTCAATATTGTTTAAGCTTAATGTATTAAAAACTATGTATTTTCATTTTTAATTGGTAACTTTTGAAGAATAATGTTCAAATGTTGCATTTCATTTTACACAAATATTATTAATCACTTGCAACAAAACGTACTCAGAAAAGCAACTTAGAAGTAAACTGAAGACCACATAATTCATTTTTACTGGTATTATCAGAAAAGAAAAATATTGCTGAAGATCAGAACTCCTTAGCAGATGTCTGAGAGAATTTGTTTGGCTTGAGGCCTTTTGAAAAATCCATTCTAAAAGTCCAGAATAATTTCATAACAAGGTAAAGACCAAGTATAATTGACTGTCTGCTAAAACAAGATAAGGATAAGGAATGAGTGGCTCTTTCTGCTTCTAAGATTTTGATAAAGCTTACATTTTATTTTGCCTCTAGAAATACAAACAGAACTTTGTGCTTCTTCCAGCAAATTAAATTAGTTTGAAACAGTGATGTCTGACTTGTTAAACACAATTGGCTAAACTCTAGAGAAAATAAAAAACTGTACACTGCATAACTTTATGTGAAATACATAATACAGTAATAAATACTGCAGTTTGGTGACAAGATTTTTGTTCAATTGTTATGGCTCAAGATACATAATTTGTATTTTGAAGTCTGCTACTACATAATTAGAGCGCTAAAAATATACTACAATATCTGAATATCCAATTGGGAAATGTATGAATAATCATACTTCTTTGCCATGTTACTTCCCATGTTCTCACCTGTTACCTACAGTGCCTACTATTCAGTAGGCATCTTGGACAAGGAGCTTCATTGTCTTATTTATTCTATGTACAGGTAGTCCTTGACTTACAACAGTTCATTTAGTGACCGTTCAAAGTTACAACGGCACTGAAAAAAATAACTTATGACCATTTTTCACACTTATGACCTTTGTAGCAGCCCATAATCATGTGATCAAAATTCAGATGCTTGGCAACTGGTTCATATTTATGACCATTGCTGTGTCCCAAGGTCATATGATCACCTTTTGCAACCTTTTACCAAGCAAAATCAATGTGGAAGCCAGATTCAATTAACAATTGTGTTACTAACTTAGCAACTGCAGTGATTTACTTAACAACTGTGGGAAGAAAGGTTGTAAAATGGGGCAAACTCACTTAACAAATGTCTTATTTAACAACAAAAATTTTGGGCTCAATTGTGGTCGTAAGTCAAGGACTATCTGTAGAAATGCGTCTATTTTTAGCATCCACAAAGTCAAATTGAGTCATTAGAATAAAATCATTCTAAATGATAAATTTAAGCCACTTTAAACCCATCACAACATTTTAGTATATTTTCTCTTTTGTTCAGTCAATTAATGTTGAAATTGGTTAAACTAAGGATATTGCGACAAAATGTGCACAGGTACAGTATATACATTTATTGTCAAAGCAAAAGGTACTCAGCTAACTGGCTGTATATGTTTGTGGAATTCCTTTTTTAAAGCACTTTGTAGTCCCTGCATATGACCACATTTCTCCAGTCTGTTTTATTAAAAACTAAAACATTTACTCTCCCTATTGGTAATTTTAATCATACTAATTCTACTGAAGGTAATAATATTTTATTACCGAATATTTTTTTATCCTCTGGCAGATTTTTCAACAGTATATAATTCCTCAAAAATATGATAAATAGTACCATATATTTGTTGAAATACCCTTTTCAATTATTGAAATACCCTTTTCAATTTAGAAAAGAAATATAGCTACCAATTTCAGCACAATATTGATATATATATTATTTTATATATATATGAAAGGTTCCAAAAAATGGCTCATGAAATAACATTACACCAGCGGTCCCCAACTTTGCGGCTTGGCAGCCCAATGGGGGAGACAGGGGAACTGGGCCGCGTGAGTGGCAGGCTGGCACGCATGCATAGGTGCAGTTTGACTTGGCAAGTTGAGCGGGCCAGCCATCTGCTCACATAAGTCGAGTTGCGCACAAACCCATGCACCCTGTCTGATTCTGAATAGGTCAGTGGTCCCCAACCTTTGAGGCTTGGTGGAGGGGAGAGGAGAACTGGGCCACACGAGTAGCTGGCCAGCACACACATGCATGTGCATGCAGCTCAACTTGCACAAGTTGAACTGCATGTGCATGCGCAGCTGCCTGCCGCTCTCACAGCCTGGTTCGAAATAGGCCATGACCCAGTAGTGGGCCACAGCCCAGGGGTTGGGGACCCCTGCATTACAGCTTAAATACCAAGTTCACTATGGTTTTTTCTACCTTGTGAGTACTAGATACTAAAATTTGATCTATTTGTTTTAGAAAAGAGATTACATTTTAAATGTTAGAAAACTCTGTAATCATATCAGCCCATAAGTACTTCCAGCAAAGGGCTATTCTAGAATTAGTCCAGAGAGTGGGAAAGTGAGGATTTTTCTACAGAATTCTTACAGAAATTAGTTAATGTTGTTTACATTATTAATGAGCTGAATGTTCCATTATTGAGAGAAAAAGCAAATCTCTCTGTAATTTTATTCAGTTGAAGGCCCTTTGGTGATTTCTTTTTCATTCTTACACTCTTTCACTATTTGCTTACCATATACTTCCCATACATTGGTGCAGCACATTCCTACTCTGATGCACAGCCCATCAGAGGTGTGCATAGAGGTGGGTTCCTCCCAGTTCGGACCGGTTCGCCCGAACCGGTAGTGACCCGCTGGTGACGTCACAGTGACGTCACGGATCTGGTTCGGTCGGTGCCGGTCCGTGGGCGCCGCCATATATTTATTTTTTTTTGAAATTTTCCCCGGGTTTTTTTCTTCTGCGCATGTGCAGAAGCTGAGTTTCCGGCACTGCGCATGTGTCGCCATCTTGTTTTTGGCTTTTTTTCCCTATTTTTTTCTGGCTTTTGCTTGTGAACATGCTTGCCCTGCCTCGCCTTCACCACGTACATCCACAGAACATTCTAGCCTACCCCCCCTCCCCGCTGGGCCAGCATCTCCCGAAGGCTGCGGGGACGGGGGGAGAGGGCAGTCTGGCAACCTTCGCGCAGTGGTTAGAAGGCTCCCGCCCCCAGCCAGTGTCTCCCAAAGGCTGCGGGGACAGGGGGTGGGAGAGGGCAGCCTGGCAACCTTTGCACAGTGGTTAGAAGGCTCCCGCCCCCGGACAGCATCTTCCGAAGGCTGCGGGGATGGGGGGGGAGAGGGCAGCCTGGCAACCTTCGTGCGGTGGAAGCTTTCCAGGCCAGTGGCCCGCTCCTGCCCCCACCCCCAGCCAGCGTCCCCCAAAGCGCCCTCGCCGCCACCACTGCCCTCTCCTACTGCCGCCCTGTTCTTCTGCCGCTGCCCTCTCCTGCATTGCAGAGGATTGGGCTTGGCACAGCGGCCAGGCTGCGTGGATCCTTGCTGGGTTGGCCCAGCAGCAGCGGCATTGTCCACAGCCCCAAGGCCCTTTGCTCTAAGTCAGAGTGCACCGAGCCATGCAGGGCAGGCAGCAAGCGTGCTGCCCGGGAAGCAGAGAGACCTCCGGAAAAGCACATCCATGCTCAGGCTTTGGCTGTGATCCCTCGGCGCAGTTGGATCCGGAGCAGAGCGAGCAAGAGGCTGGGTGGGTCCCACCGTGCTTTGGCACACGCCTCTCCTTGCAATGGCGCAGAGAGCGCTCTGGTTCCCCGGCCGCCTCTTCCTGCGCCCCAGCTGCCACTCACCGGCAATGCAAGGCCTTGCTGCCTGCCCTGCACGGCTCAGTGCGCTCTGACTCGGAGCGAAGGGCAGGTCGCATATCCGTGCAGCTCAGCAAGGTGAGGGCTGAGTTGCATGCTTCGGGGGGGGATGCCAAGAGTTGGATTAGGCTTCCCGGGAAGCCCATGAGGACTTGAAACTTGAGCCGGTGATCTCGCCGGCAAGACCAGCCAGCCGGCCAAGGAGGTGGGCAGCTGAAAATGGCGTGGAGGTGTGGGTGAAGGCCGGGAGGGCGTGAGAGGGGGTGCAACATGTGGGAGGCTCCCCACAGTTCCTCGGCTAATCCAGGCTGCAGCTGAACCTGTTGCCTTTTGGGCCTGGCGTGCTCGGCTTCCACGGGACTTTTGGGTGACTGCCGCCCACATCCACCTAGGGTCCCGCGGACACGCCACTTTCTTCCTTCTCCCGCACTGCTGTTCTGGTGAGAGAGAGGGGGGGGAGAAGAGTGCGTGTGTATGTGAGAGAGAGAGAGAGAGAGAGAAGAGAAAGAAAGTGTGTGTGTGTGTGTGTGTGAGAGAGAGAGAGAGAGAGAGAGACAAAGAAAGAAAGAAAGAAAAGAAAGAGGAGATGGATGAGAAAGAGAGAAAGAAAGAAAAAGGGAGAGAGAGAGAGAGGGGAAAAAACCCTCTGTGCTATTATTTTTAATTGTTACATTATTTATCATGTGTTAATATTTTTAGTCCAGAGCATAAATATATGTGTGTTTATGTTGTACATCAGGTTGCATAAGTCCAGCTTAATATGCTATTGCTGGTATGTGATGTTTTGTATACAGAGAAAGAAGCACTCTTGTGACCTTTGACTTTTAGGCTTTCTGTCACCATAATACCATAATACTAATGACTGTTTTGAACAATATGCAGGTTGTATTACACGGGCTATTTTATATGTGAAATTATGACTGAAATATTTCTGCACTATATTGGTTCTCACTGTCAGATTTTTTTTAGTTTCTAAGTTTCTCCTTAGTTTTAGGTTGCTTCTCTCTTTGTTCAGTTTCCATCCATTGCTTCTTGTTTTGCCTTCTGATGCTTAGGAAAATACATTGCCCCCCCCTTCTTTCTGGCAGCCCTTTAAAAGCCTGTTACCTATCACATTCTTGGGCAAAGCATGTGAGCCATTTCCTCCTTTCAGTGGTCCATGAAAGTACATCTATAGTATTTAAATAATAAAGTTGAAAAAAGGTGAACAACATTTTTACAGAACTATAGATACGTTGAAGCTGGGTGTGGCAAGGAATGGCTGGAAGGGGAGGGGCCAGGCGAGGCACCCCTTGATGTGAGTGACATTGAGTTGGCCATGCCCACCCAGTCACATGACCACCAAGCCTCGCCCACCAAGTCACATGACCATGAAGCCACACCCACTATCACATGACCATTAAGCCACACCCACAAAATAAGCCACGCCACAGAACCGGTAGTAAAAAAAATAGAACCCAGCCCTGGCACAGCCTATACTTTGCTAAATTACCCTACTGAATTTTGGAATATACTTTTCTTTGGAAGATTCTGATTGATGAAAATCCCTATCATCCCTGTCAATTATTTTTTACTCAGAATGTGAGGGAGAAAACTTTATTTGTTTGCATTTAGCCAAATTTTTCAGTCTGCTTTTATCTTCTTAATTAAGAGAAAGCAAAGACTAATATAGCAAAGAGCATCCATTACCAACAAGCTGAAATCTATAGACTTTTATGCATTGAGTCCCCTACAGAAAGCAAGTTAAGGCATTGTCCTGATTTATTTAATTGCAAAACTCTCCAATTGACTAGATTACTTCAAGTAGAAGATGCTTTTTGGTAGATGAGGGTATCATAAATTTATTAAAGAAAAATCATAAACCAGCAGTAAAGATACTGTAAACCTATAAAAGCAAAATATGTCCAGAATGCTAAGAATGGCTCAAGCTAAAAGCTAATAATATGTTCATTGCTTAAACTGATGGAACAAAATGAAGCAGGAAATAATTTCAAAGATAGATTAAGAAGTAAAAAGAAAACACATTAATAGAAAACCAATTTTGGTACATTTCAAATACTCTGAAAGCATACAGTTGAATAAAAGTATTGTAAATCCATATAATGCATAAATACAGCAATAAAAAAAGGAAAGGTTTCATGAAATTTATAATTACAAAAGAGACTGAGAACACAGTCCTATAGATTTCCTTCAGGCCATGTCTATTTTCAGTTCTTCTATAATCTTCCCTTATTTCTCCATTTTTTAGTGAAACGGATAAAGTCCGGGGTTTGTTTTTTTTTCCAAGTTCCTCAGTATCTTGTCTGCTTTTAGGTTGTTATTGAGTTATTTATACTCCATAAATCAAAGTTGGCCATTGAAGCAATGGTGGGATTCAAATTTTTTAACAACCGATTCTCTGCCCTAATGACTGGCTGGGTGTGTGTGTGGGCGTGGCTGGGTGGTCATGTGGCTGGGTGGGCGTGGCTGGGTGGGCATGTGTCTGGGTGGGCATGGCCAATTCAACATCACTCGCGTCAAGGGGTGCCTTGTCCGGCCCCTCCCCTCCCAGCCATTCCTTGTCACACCCGGCCTCAACGTATCTATAATTCTGTAAAAATGTTGTTCACCTTTTTTCGACTTTATTATCTGCATCTACATACTATAGATGTACTTTCATGGACCACTGAAAGGAGGAAATGGCTCACATGCTTTGCCCAAGAGTATGATAGGCAGGTCACAAAACAGGCTTTAGAGGGGCTGCCACAAAGAAGGGGGGGCAATGTATTTTCCAAAGCAGAAGGCAAAACAAGAAGCAATGGATGGAAACTGAACAAAGAGAGAAGCAACCTAAAACTAAGGAGAAACATCCTGACAGTGAGAACAATTAACCAGTGGAACTGCTTGTCTCCAGAAATTCTGGGTGCTCGATCACTGGAAGTTTTTAAGAAAAGACTGGACAGCCATTTCTATGAAATGGTATAGGGTCCCCTCCAAAGTCACTTCTAAGTGTTATTCTGTTATTCTTACT
>QLTV01003791.1:8975-25079 GCA_003457575.1 Thermophis baileyi | reverse complement strand
TCTCTTCACTTTTGGAGAAGGTTTATGAGGGGCAGTGTGGGATGTTTCACTTCAATGGATAACAGAAGATGGTCAGAGAAATGTATGTTTATCCGGTTCCCAGAGTAGTTGATAAAGAAAACATTTTCACACTTGTGTATTGGCTAGAATCTGCATTCTGGCTAATGGGAGGGGTCTCTACTGCTTTAACTCTACCTGCTTTGCCTAAGGGTATTCAGACGTTGCTTTGAATGGAATCCTTTCACTTCTGCTTAATAAAAGATCCTTTTGAACTACATTGGCTCAGAAGTTCTCGCTTTCTTAAGTTAGACGTAGAGGCGATCCTTACAAACAGAATTCTATAAGGTTTGGGAAAAATGGTACTCTTGGTTAAACCATAAATACCAAAAGAAATAATCTGTGGAAATCACAAAAAGATGCACAACTAGACAGGCAGACAAACACTCAATGGAAAATATATATGATAGAATTAGAAATACAATAAAAATATAGAAATAATGAAAGAAAGATAACTTAGAACCAACAGTACCATCAATATAATGGTACGTAACGTTACAAAAATATTAATATTATTGGTTCATGTATATATTTTGTTCGTTTTTCTGTTTTAGTCAGTCTCTGTATTATGTATTATGTAGAGTTAGATGTATGTTTGTTTTGTACATATGTATATATTTCTGTTTAATTTTAAATACGCAATAAAGTTTATTTTAAAAAAAAACGCACCAGAGTATGACGCACCTTAGTTTTTGGGGAGGAAAATAGGGGAAAAAATCTGCCTACCAGGTATTCATCTGGCTAGTGTCCTTAGTCTGGTCAGCTTCAGCACATTATTTTATCCCCTGGTTAGGGCTTAAAAAAACCTTCTTCGGAGGGAATAGCAATGAAAAAAGCCTGCAAAGACTTAGGGCTGGAAAAAACCTTCGGAGGGAGTAGCAATGAAAAAAGTGTGCAAAGACTTAGGGCTGGAAAAAACCTTCTGAGGGAGTAGCAATGAAAAAACAGGCAAAGGGAAGATCACTTCGCTAGCAAAGCAGGGAAGAAGAATGGATTCACTCGTTAGCGCCTCGTTAGGGCTGAAAAAAGGCTTCTAAAGCACAGAAGCTCAGCTGATTGTTGGAGGGAGCAGCAATAAAAAAACAGGCAAAGGGAAGATCGCTTAGCTAGCAAAGCACGGAAGATCGCTTCACTGTTAGCCCCAAGATTGCTTCACTGTTAGCACCTCGTTAGGGCTGGAAAAAAAGCTTAGAAAAAGCTACATTCGGAGTATAAGACGCACCCAAATTTTCAGCTTCTTTTAGGGGGGGAAAGGTGTGTCTTATACTCTGAAAAATATGGTAATTATAAAAAGGGGAAGCCCTCGCAGAAAATACTCACTTTTCCTTCCCTTCCCTTCCCCTTCCCTTTCTTCCTTAGAATCATAAGGCTGGAAAGGACCTTGGATATCATCTAGTCCAGGGGTCCATGGACCGGCACTGGTCCCCAGTATGCCAGAAACTGAGCCGCACAAACAAGCAAAGCCCTGTCCACAGGACGCATGCAGCACACGAAACCATGCCCCCTCTGGTCTGCAGAAAACCCTCTCTCCATGGAACCGGTCCCTGGTACCCAAAAGGTTGGGGGCCACTGATCTAGTCCCTCGCCCTGCCCAAGGTAGAAGTCTTTATATCATCCCAGACAATGGTTGTACACTCTTTTCTTCAAAAATCTCCAGCAATGGAATACCCACTACTCTTGGAGGCTAGCTGTTCTGCTAATTGACTGTTCTCATTTTCAAGAAATTCCTCCTTACTTTGAGGCTGAATCTGACAAGCTTTTACTGATTGCTTCTTTTCCTGCAATCAGGTGCCATGGAGAGTAAATCTTCACCCTCTTCCCTGTAACAGCCTTTCAAGTATTCAAGTCTCTCTTGAGCCTTCTCTTCATTAAGTTAATCATACCAAGTTCCCTTAACCATTCATCATGCAATTTAGTCTCCAGCCCAAATTATCATCTTGCTCTTCTCTGCATTCTTTCCATGGCCTCAGTATCTTTTTTTTTTGTATCATGATGACCAGAAATGGATGCAGTGTTCCAAATGTGGCCTCAGTAGTACAGTATAGAGCACTATTACCACTTCCTGTAAACTTAATAGCAATAGCAATAGCACTTAGACTTATATACTGCTTCACAGTGCTTTACAGTCCTCTCTAAGCAGTTTACAGAGTCAGCATATTGCCCCCAACAATCTGGGTCCTCATTTTACCCACCTTGGAAGGATGGAAGGCTGAGTCAACCTTGAGCCTGGTGAGATTTGATCTGCCAAATTGCAGACAGCCGGCAGTCAGCAGAAGTAGCCTGCAGTACTGCATTCTAACCACTGCGCCACCGTGGCTCATAATGTTATCCCTCTGTTGATGCAGCCTAGGACTTCACTGGCTTTTTGGCAGCTGCAGCACACTGCTAACTGCTACTCATGAGTCTATCTTCCAAGGTATTAGCAATTCCCTAGAGCTTTGTATCATCTGCAGATTTGATGAGTGCCTCTCATCTAGGTCATTTATGATTTTGAAGAGCACTGGGCCCAACAGAACCTTGAGGTACCCCACTGCATGCTTCCCTCTATGTACATATGATTCCATTGAGGACTACACACTGAGTGCAGTTGGTCAGCCAACTGCAAATCCATCTGGTAGTGGTATAGTCTATCCCACACTGTTCTGTCTTACACTGAAGTAGGCTGTGACCTACTTTATCAAATTCCTCCTTCCTTCCTTCCTTCCTTCCTTCCTTCCTTCCTTCCTTCCTCTCAATAGGTAATTCTCTACTACTGAGAAAGGTAGGCAAACTCTGTCTGGGATAAGTAGTTGATAAGCTGTGAGCACTCGGTCCAGAAAAGGTTAGCCATCACTGCCCTAAGCAAAATTCCATGGATAAAAACCCTAAAGGGGAAAACAACTCAAGAATTGTGGGAAACACTGAAAAAGTATGATCATAAAAGTCCAGTCCAACACAATACCACTGAAAAGGAAAAACAAAAAATCCAACAAGAAACTAGCATGGTTGCACAAAGATCTCTCTGATAAACTGAAAGACAAAAAGGATAAGTACAAAAAATGGAAAGAGTTAAAGGCAGAATATCAGCAGATAGCCCGAATCTGCAAAGATGGAGTCAGGAAAGCAAAGACTCAGAATGAACAAAGACTTGCAACAAAAGTCAAAGATATTTTTTAAAAAAAGTTTCTTTCAACATACAAATAACAAGAAAAAAGTCAAGGAAACAGTTGGTACACTAAAGAGAGAAGATGGCAAGGAAGTAACAGGTAGTAGAGAGAAAGCAGAGTTGCTTGACTCATTCTTTGCATCAGTCTTCATGCAAAAAGAAACTATAGCCCAACCTACCAAAAACATAACTGTGAAAGACAGACTAGAAATAAAAATTAAAATAAGCAAAAAAAATGGTAAAAGAACAACTGTCTAACCTTGATGAATATAAATCACTGGGACCTGATGGATTACATCCCATAGTTCTGAAAAACCAAAAGTATACATATAAACTGGGTGAAACCAGGCTTAATAGCAGTGACTGTGAGAGGGATCTTGGAGTCTTAGTGGACAACCAGCTAAATATGAGCCAGCAGTGTGCAGCGGCAGCCAAAAAAGCCAATGCAATCCTAAATTGCATTAACAGAGGGATACAATCAAGATCAAGTGAGGTACTAATACCACTCTATAAAGCCCTAGTAAGACCACACCTAGAGTACTGCATCCAGTTTTGGTCACCACACTATAAAAAAGATGTTGAGACTCTAGAAAAAGTGCAGAGGAGAGCAACCAAGATGATTAGGGGACTGGAGACTAAAACATATGAAGAAGGGTTACAGGAACTGGGCATGGCTAGTCTAGTGAAGAGAAGGACCAGGGGAGACATGATAGCAGTGTTCCAATATTTGAGGGGCTGCCACAGAAAGGAGGGGAGGTCAAGCTATTTTCCAAAGCACCTGAAGGCCAGACAAGGAATAATGGATGGAGAGATTCAACCTAGAAATAAGGAGGAACTTTCTGACAGTGAGAACAATCAACCAATGGAACAGCTTGCCTTCGGAAGTTGTGGGAGCTTCATCACTTGAGGCTTTCAAGAAGAGATTGGACTGCCATTTCTCAGAAATTGTGTAGGGTCTCCTGCTTGAGCAGGGGGTTGGACTAGATGACCTACAAGGTCCCTTCCAACTCTGTTAATCTGTTAATCTGAAGCAGCTGGCAGATGTTATCTCAAAACCATTGTACCATATCTTTTAAAAATTCTGGAGCACGGGGGATCTACCAGAGGACTGGAAAAGAGCTGATGTAGTTCCCATCTTCATAAAAGAGAGGGGGGAACAGACCCAGGAAACTACAGACCAATCAGTCTAACATCAATATCTGGGAAGATACTGCAAAAAATAATCAAAAAAATAGATCTGTGAACATCTAGAAACAAATAAAGTTATAAGTAGTAGCCAGCACAGGTTTGTTAAAAACAGATCATGCCAAACCAAACTTATTTAATTCTTTGCCAAAGTGACTAAATTAGTAGACCAGCGAAATGCTGTGGACATTACGGTAGTATACTTAGATTTCAGCAAGGCATTTGACAAAGTAGACCACAATCTACTTCTTGGTAAGCTAGAAAAATGTGGAATAGACAACATCACCACCAGATGGATTTGTAACTGGCTGACAAACCATACTAAGTGAGTAGTCCTTAATGGCATTACGTCTACATGGACAGAAGTAAGCAGTGGGGTACCACAAGGTTATGTCTTAGGACTAGTACTCTTCATAAATGACTTAGATGAGGGAATAGAAGGGGAACTCATCAAATTTGCAGATGACACTAAGCTGGCACAAATAGCCAACACCCCAGAAGACAAGCTCAGGATCCAAAAAAATCTTGACAGGCGCTATCCAACAGCATGAAATTTAATGTGGAGAAAAGCAAGGCTTTACACCTAGGCAGGAAAAACCAAAGGTACAAGTACAGAGTAGGCAAAACCTGGCTCAAAAACAGTAACTGTGAGAGGGATCTTGGAGTCCTAGTGGAGGATCACTTAAACATGAGTTAGCAGTGTGTGGCAGCACCCCAAAAAACTAATACAATGCTTGGTTGTATAAATAAAGGCATAGAATCAAAATCACATGAAGTATTAGTACTACACTATAAAGCCTTAGTAAGTCCACTCCTGGAATACTGCATCCAGTTTTGGTCAAAAGATGTTGAGACTTTGGAAAAAGTACAAAGAAGAGCAATTAAGATGATTAAAGGCCTGGAGACAAAAACATACGAAGAACAGTTGCAGGAATTGGGTATTGCCAGTCTAGAGAAAATAAGGACTAGGGGGGACATGATAGCAGTATTTCAGTATTTGAGGGGCTGCCACAAAGAAAAGAGGGTCAACTTATTTTCCAAAGCACCAGAAGACAAGACAAGAAACAATGGATGGAAACTAATAATCAAGGAGAGAAGCAACCTGAAATTAAGGAGAAACTTCCTAACTTTGAGGACAATTAACCAGTGGAACAGCTTGCCTTCAGAAGTTGTAAGTGCTTCATCACTGGAGGTTTTTAAAGAAAAGACTGGACAGCCATCTATCTGGAATAGGGTTTCCTGCTTGAGTATAGGGTTGGACTAGAAGACCTCCAAGCTCCCTTCCAGCTGTGTTCTGATTGAACCATTGACACACAAGGAATTTGTCTCGGTGTATAAGCTCTCAGTGGACAAACTACAAAGTGATAGGTCATAAATCATAAATCATAGTTTAGAAAATGTTCAAAAACATCACAAATGTAGTAATTCTTCAACTATAGTTCTGATATTGGAAGGAAAGAGAAGGGCAACCAGCAGGAAAGTGTATGGATTCAGGTGCATTGTTGGAAGATCTACAGCAGTGCTTTTCAACCGGTGGTACGCGTACCACTGGTGGTACTTTGGTACCTGGCAGCTGGTAAACAACATCGTCCTAGACAAGTGTGGCAGGGGGCTGAGCTGAAGTGGCAGCAGCACTGCACAGGCCTGGGGTAGAGTCAGCTGGAGCTGCGATATTGCTGGGGCTCTGCTGAGGGCCCAGGATCAGCGTGTGCAGCTCCAGCTGATCGGTGCTTCTAGCAGCCTCTGCTATCACTGGGAGCAGCAGACAGGCCTTGGGATGAGAGTCAGTTGGAGCTGCAGGGCTGCCAGGGCTCAGCAGAGGCCCCAGGATCAGAGTGCGCAGCTCCAGTGCTGTGTGCAATGGCCAGCTGGGGAGTGGGTGACCACATGGGGGAGTGAGACTGGAGTAGCGACCAATGCTGGAGTTCTCCCTGAGCCCCAGAGAGTGGCACACATGGAAGAGAAAAGGAGGACAAAGGGGGAGAGAGGAGAGGATATAAAAGGAGGAGGTTTTGGCAGGAGAAGGAGAGAAAAAAAATACAATGGGGAAAGAGAAAGGGATGGAGAAAGAGAGAGGGAGAAAAGGAGAGGTTTTTGTGAGGCAAGCCTGAGAGAGAGAAGGGGATAGAATAGGAGAGGCTTCTGTGGGGCAAGCCTGAGGGAGAAAAGGGGATAGAATAGGAGAGATCAACGAAGAAGCAAAGGTTGTGGGAGGAGAGCTCAGCAGGCAGTGAAAGAGAGAGAGAAGAGGGAGAGAGGAAGAAAAGCCGACCAGCCACCTGACCACCAAGGTAGTGGTACATATTAATAAATATGGATAAATTTGTCATATGTTTGTGAGTGCAAAGGGAAAGTGATTCAGCAGAGGAACCACCGCCTAAGAAATTAAAGCCGGCACCGAATTGAAAATACAATGAAGATTATTTGAAGTTTGGGTTTTATTTCGTTGAAGAAACCAATCAGCAGCTTCCTGTTTGCATTATCTGCAATGAAGTACTATCCAAGCATTCCATGAAGCCTTCTTTGCTCCAGAGACATTTAACAACAAAACATGAAGAGCACACCAAAAAGCCAGTAGCATTTTTCATGAAGAACAGAGACAAATTTATAAAACGCCATGCTCTTTCGTGAAGTCCACAATCATCTTGAAAAAATGTCTGGAAGCATCTTATGAATTGGCCTTGATAGCAGCTAAATGAAATAACAATCACACAATCATTGAAGAAGTTGTGATTCCCTCTGCCATTGCAGTTGCTTCAATTCTCTTTGATGAAAAAAATGGCTGATGTTATTCGTAATATTCCATGTTCTGACAATACCGTCCAAAGACGAATACAAGATATGGCCACAGATGTTACTCAACCAATGGTAAAAAAGATCACAGCAGCAGAAAAATTTGCATTCCAATTGGACGAAAGCACTGACATAGCTAGTGAAGCACAATTAATTGTCTTTGTGCGTGTTCCTCATTCAGATGACATACTGGAACACGTATTATTTTGCCATCCACTACCTGGCAGAACGACTGGGGAAGAAATATTCACAATAATTGACATTTCTTTCAATGAACATGGAATATTATGGATTTGCTGAAGAAGCTTCTTGGATAAGAAGCAAAACATCTTCAAAGAAAAAACAGAAAGTCCAGTTACCTCTTGAAAAAGCACCTTTGGGACTCCCTGTGGATAGGCCAAGTAAAGAAAGGAAATATTGCATCATTTCCCAATGTGTCAGACTTTATTGAACTAAATTCTGTTGTTGACACTGAAGACATTGAAACTGCCATCAAAAACCACTTGGAAAAATTGCACACCAAGTTTGCGTTATGTTTTCCATTCATGTCAAGAGGATGTGATATTGGAATTAGTTGGGTTGCATCGCTCTTCATTATCTACAATGCTGTGAACTCTGACCGTTCCTCTCAAGAGCAAGAAGCACTTCTGGAAAAGACTGCAATTTGAAGGAACTTTTAAATGAAAAAACACTGACCAAGTTCTGGAGCCAAGTTGCAAAACTGTACCCAGAATGGGGGGGGGATCTATCGTAGTGTTACTGCCATTTGGTTCCACATACTTGTGTGAGAAGGCATTTTCTTCACTGACATGTATAAAAACTAAGGAAAGGAATTTTCTTCAGCTGGTATCTGACTTAATTCTATGAATAAGCACTCTCCAGCCACGAGTGCAAAGATTAATGTCAGAGAAACAGGCACAAGTTTCCCATTAAAAGTGTGGTAAGTGAGTGTACTTTACTCCTTTTTTCCTTTTTTTTTTATCAACAAGTTTTTGACACCTTACTAAGCCACTGGTGTGTTGGAAGGAAAATCCATCTGGTTCAGTTCCAAGCTGGGAGAAAGACGCTGGAAATAACATGGAGGCTGATTGGAAAGAAAGATTCTGTTTATTGGTGAATAGAACCACCGGGGTTTGTGGTTGTGGGGCAGCTGACCAACTAGCTGAGTGAGAAGAACCATATTCTTATATGGTTCTGTGTTTTTGAAGTTTGGGATTTGTGCAATATGGGTTTTGTGTTTCTAAAGAGGGTGTTGGACAATTCCCATTGTGGCTGATGGCTTATGTCCTGTGCTGGATTTGGGGTGAGGGGCTGCTTGTTATAATCCTATTACTCGGCTTTTGTTAGCTGTCAAACTTTGCTGTAAGGGGTTTCGAAATATCCTGTCTTGAATAGACTTCTGCCAGCAGTATTTGCTTTGTTTATGAATGGAGCCATCCAGATAGTTGGCTTCCTCTTTCAATAAGCTTGTTATCTCCTTAAGTGCCCACATCTGCTGTGGGCTATTAAGAAAGACTGGGGGCTGCTTTCTGCCCCTAAGAACATGTTTCTCCATTTCTCGTTTTGGGTGTGGGGAACAGAGCCTATTGTTTTTACAGAATTGTAAGAAGACATGCTAGCCTGTGAAGAAAATACATTGTATATGTTTCTAATCTCATGAGTAGCTGAAGCTTGAGAATTGTATGTAGGAGCTAGGATCAGAGGCCTCTGCTATGCTAGAAACCGGTCTTAACCAGAATTTAAATAAGGGCAGCGGGAGATAGAATTAGAGAATTCAATGGGCTTCCCTGGACACAATGCCGAGGAACGCGACGGAGATGCAAGTCCCAGGTAGGACGCGTGTCTCACGGTGGGATGCAATTTGGGGGTGGCAGTTGGGGCGGGTGGCGGGACAAGTCTCACAGAGACTCATTTCTGGCAGGTGGGACGTGTTGAGCCGCGAGATGCATGTTCTACCTGGGACTTGTAGTTCCGTCGCGTTCCTCGGCATTGTGTCCAGAGAAGCCCATTGAAAAAGAAAACTTCTCGCAAGTTCGAGAAGTTTGATTGAACTCGTGAGAAGTTTTCTTTTTCAATGGGCTTCCCTGGACACAATGCTGAGGAACGCGATGGAGATGCAAGTCCCAGGTAGGACGTGTGTCTCGTGGTGGGACGCAATTTGGGGGTAGCAGTTGGGGCGGGGTGGGGTGGGCCGCGAGATGCGCGTCCTACCTGACACTTGCAGCTCCGTCGCATTCCTTGGCGTTGTGTCCAGGGTAGCCCATTGAAAAAGAAAACTTCTCGTGAGTTCAATCAAACTTCTCGAACTCGCGAGGGTTTTTTTGCAACATGCTTCCCTGGACACAACGGTGAGGAACGCGACAGAGCTGAAAGTCTCTAGTAGGACGCATTTCTCATGGTTCAACACATCCCACCCTGACCCAATGGCCACAGCAGCCTGGCTGCTTCCTTTCCCTTCCCTTCCCTTTGCCAGCCTCCCTTGCGTGAAGTTTGCCAGCCAAATACCGGGGAGGGGCTGTAGTATCCCCGCCACTGCTTAGGCAGAGACGCCGAAGCTTTTCTTAAAAATAGGGAGCAAGCCAACTGCGGGCGGCATCAGCTGCAAGGCATACCTGCCACAAACACAAATATTCTGAGGTTAAAAGTCGGGGCACTACCTGACACTTGCAGCTCCGTCGCATTCCTTGGCGTTGTGTCCAGGGTAGCCCATTGAAAAAGAAAACTTCTCGTGAGTTCAATCAAACTTCTCGAACTCGCGAGGGTTTTTTTGCAACATGCTTCCCTGGACACAACGGTGAGGAACGCGACAGAGCTGAAAGTCTCTAGTAGGACGCATTTCTCATGGTTCAACACATCCCACCCTGACCCAATGGCCACAGCAGCCTGGCTGCTTCCTTTCCCTTCCCTTCCCTTTGCCAGCCTCCCTTGCGTGAAGTTTGCCAGCCAAATACCGGGGAGGGGCTGTAGTATCCCCGCCACTGCTTAGGCAGAGACGCCGAAGCTTTTCTTAAAAATAGGGAGCAAGCCAACTGCGGGCGGCATCAGCTGCAAGGCATACCTGCCACAAACACAAATATTCTGAGGTTAAAAGTCGGGGCAGCGAAGCGGCAAACGTTTCAGCGGCGGGATCGCTGTCCCCCAGGACCGCGCCTCAGCCACAGGTTTGCGGGCACACGAACCCACCCGGGCTCAGAACTGCCCAACTTTGCAACCTTGAGGGAAATGGCGGCCAGAGTCGCCCTTCTCCACCCCGCCTGTGCCGCGCCATTGACCCCAAGCTGATGCTCCCTATTTTTAGGAAAAGCTTTGGTGTCTCCGCCTAAGTGGTGGTGGGGATACTACAGCCCCTCCCCAGTATTCAGCTGGCAAACTTCACGCAAGGGAGGCTGGCGAACGTAAGGGGAGCGGAGAAAAAAAAGCCAAGTGGCTCTTCTTGCTTTTCTGGGCTGTCGTGCAGAATTAACTTCAGTGGGAGAGCGCGCCGTCACTGCTGAGTTGCCCCTTTTCTCTCTCTGGGGACCCTGCTCAGTTTCGTGCTTCAGAGGATGCGTGAGGCGCGAGGCTCTTTAGAAGCCCTCTCCTTCTAAACTTTGCAAGGATAAGCCCGCCGCTTGGTTTGGGGCAGACAGTGCCTGGCAGGCCCGGGTG
Organism: Thermophis baileyi; assembly: GCA_003457575.1. Lineage (NCBI taxonomy): Eukaryota > Metazoa > Chordata > Lepidosauria > Squamata > Dipsadidae > Thermophis > Thermophis baileyi. The sequence continues at coordinate 14,251 of QLTV01003791.1, read as the reverse complement.
CAGTGGGTGGGCAGGCAGGTGGAGCAGCTGCGTGGCTCGCTTGGGTTGTGAGGATTTGGGCAGCATTTACATGGCTGGGATGCCTGCAGGAACCCTGGCTTCTGAGGCAGGCAAGGCCCAGAGAGGAAGCGCTGCGAGGGAGCCCATTTCTCACATTGGCCATGCGGCCGGAGAGATGGGACCTCCGGCCCTCGCTCGATCAGCTGATCAGCGGGCCGTGGTTAAGGGGCCCAGCAGCCTTGAAGTGACCAGGGAAGGGAAGGGCTGCCTCCTGTGCTAGCCACGCCCACCCTTCACTAGGGCTTATTTTCGGGGGAGGGCGTATATTTACGCCCTCCCCAAAAATCAGGCTTGACCTTATTTTCAGGGCATGTCCTATTTTTGGGGAAACACGGTATGTTTAAACAATATTGTGATTGGAATAACATATTGAAACATTGAATCATTAAATAATGAAAGTCTATAATTTAAAACAAATATGTGTATTAACACTAGAACTACATAAGCTTGAGGAATGTAACAAATATGATTAATAGCACTATTTTTATTTGTACTAAAATGTATGATACCCAGGTGCCACACTGTTCACACATTTATATGGATATATTGTAAAATAAAATAAAAAACTTGGGAAAAAAGAAAAGGTGGGAGGTAAATTTGTAACAGCAATAGAGAATATAAGGCAAACATACTGATGACTTAGGGTGTGTCCATTGTACCTGCGTGCGCATGGGGCCACCCTCTTTGCAAAGCAGTAAATAAAATTACCATTGTTTTCTCTTGGAAGTTTTGGCTGCTGATTGTTTATTTCAAAACTAGACAACGAATCCCACAACTTGGGGGCTCTCCTGGGATTTTCCAGACAGCAGCAGGAATCACTGAGCAGACACTGACTGGGAAGACATGTCCGATTGAGTTCAATGGTCCTATGTCGTGAATGGTTGGTGAGTCCTGTGTGCCTGTGGAATCCAGTACAGAGGTTAAGAGAAAACAATCATAAGGGAAAGTCCTGGGGATTATAACAGTGGGCACTGAAGTGCTGCAACCAGGCAACTCTGTGCACAGACCAAGGTAAGAAAGGTGGACTTAAGTATTGCCTTGGTGGTTAGGTTAGGCTCTGTATTGTTTTGACATCAGGTTGACGGAATGTGTGGGATGTACTTTGAGTATGAAGTGGGTGCGGAGCCCAAAGGGTGAAGCAGGTGGTTTGGTTAAACGTTGGGAAAATGGTGGTCTCTAGCATGGGAAACAGGTTGGGTAAAATGTGTCATGGCAAGAAGATGGGATCTTCTTGTGGGGAAAGGATGAGATCTTCTCTTGGAAGGAAGATGGGCAAAGGTGGTATTCACCCAGTTCGGGTGAACCGGTAGCGGAAATTTTGAGTAGTTTGGAGAACCGGCAAATACCACCTCTGGGTGGCCCCGCCCCCAGCCACCCACTCACCGCTCACCTCGCCCACCCGCTTGCTACTCGCCCCTCCCACCCACTTGCTCGCCCCGCCCCACCCTGCCCCGCCCAGTCACTCCTCATCTAGACTCCCTGGCATAGCACACTGTGTGGCTCCTTGCTTGCATTGACCACACAGTCTCTGCGGCTTGCCTGCCTTCCCACATGGTTCCTGCAGCCCAACTGAGTGGCCCTGATCTCCCTGCCTGGGTAAGTAAGCCTGCGAGTCACAGCCTAGCTAGCTGCCCCTCCCACCATCCTCACCTGCCTTCCCTACTCCCTTCCACGTGGCCTGCAGCCCCACCATGCTTCCCTGCCTTCCTGGCGGCCTTCCCAGTGGTCCCCATGGCCAGGCCTGCTTGCCTGCCTTCCCTACACCCTTCCACGCGGCACGTGGCCCCACCATGCTTCCCTGCCTTCCCCAAGGCCTTCCCGGAGGTCCCCATGGCCAGGCCCGCTTGCCTGCCTTCCTCTCTGCCTTCCTGGCGGTCCCCGTGACCAGGCCCACTTGCCTGCCTTCCCTACTCCCTTCCACACGGCACACAGCCCCGCCATGCTTCCCTGCCTTCCCCGCGGCCTTCCCGGCAGTCCCCATGGCCAGGCCTGCTTGCCTGCCTTCCCTACTCCCTTCCACGCAGCACGTGGCCCCGCCATGCTTGCCTGCCTTCTTTGCAGGGAAGGGAAGCGGCTGGGCTGCCGCTGCCTTTCATTGGGGTGTGTGGACCAAGACGGAGCTCCTCCTGCCATCTCTTCTCTTTCCCCTTCTCTTCTTCTCTTTGTGGGCAGAAGAGTTTTCCCCACCCACCACCGCCCAGATGCCCTTGCTTTCCCCAAATTCCCCAAGCATTTCTTTGCCTACCTGATGTCCTAAATGTACCTTTAAAAAAAGTTCAATCAATCAATTCCAACCTCGCGAAAGAAAAAGATCTCATGAAGTTGGAATTGGTTGAGTGAATTTTTTTTTTAGCCCCACACAAACTTTCATTTTCCTGCACACGATGGTGAGAAACACAACGGAGCTGGACAACAGGTAGGCAAAGAAATGCTTGGGAGAAGTGAGGGCATCTGGGCGGTGGTGGGTGGGGAAAGCTCCGTGGTGCGGCCCGGGGCTGCAATGGTGAAACGGGGAATGGAGCGGCCTGCGCGAGGTAAGGAGGAACAAAACAGCCCCATCGCGCCACCCCCCCCTCCTGCCACCAAGCGCGCCCAGCCGTGATTGGACTTTCCTTCACCCACGCCATTTCCCGCCATTCCCGTGCTGTCCGGGAGGCAAGCAGCTCGTCCGTGCCACTTCCCGCACTTACCAGAGCTTCCCGCTTGCCTCTGAATGCCGGCTGAATGCTCTCCTCCCAGGCCTCTTGCCAATGGCTTCCTGGCACTTCTTCTCCTTGTAGCACTGAGCTGCTTGGCTTTTGAAATCCAACACTGCTTCTCTGGCTGCCGAACCCGAGCACTCTTGAAATCCAAGAGTGCTGGATTTCAAAAGCCAAGGAGCTCAGTGCTACAAGGAGAAGAAGTGCCAGGAAGCCATTGGTCAGATGCGTTGCTGGAGCTGAACGGTTGGGCTTTAAAGCATTTTAAAGTAACCTGGAGCAAGAATCCCTTTCTCTCCCCCCCCCACTCCGGTCTGCGTGTGCTTTTTCGCTCCCTCCAGAAAGAACTTAGAAGCGTCGGCCGGAACTGCAATTCGGGAACCCGGGGTTTGGCCCGAGCCCAAGTTGGTGAAATGAAAACCCGCTTAAAACAACTTGGCTTTCAGACTGCAAACAGAGGTTTATGGGTCTTCTGTCCGGTGAGAGAACATCTTGGAATTTCAGCCTGGCCTTTGTGCTTTGTTTTGGCTTTCTCTCAGGCCCAGAAGTCGTGCATAACTTTTTTGTTTTGTTTTGTTTTAATGCTCACCCTCACAAACTGTAATCCTTGAAAGAATTTTGACTGCCTTCTGGAGGATTAGCAGCGCATCCCGTGTAGCCTTTGCTCACAATCTTTGTAGGGTGAGGGAGGGGGGAATATACATTACACATGAATGTTACCTCATAATCTTATAAGGCAGCACTTCTCCGGTCTCTGAAAATCAGGGGTGAAATGCTACCAGTTCGGCCCGGTTCGGGTGTACCGGTAGTGGCGGCCGCCAGTGGTTTGGAGAACCGGTAGTGGCGGCAGCGCGAGGCTCTGGCTACCTGCCCAGATGTCACCATTTTCTTGTTTGTAACCCTCTGCGCATGCGCAAAGCCTTCTGCGCATGCGCAGATGGTGAAAAAGCACATACGATGGTGGCAGGCGGTCCCAATCTGGGATCACTCGAAGAGGAGGGGTGGCAGGTCCAGGCTGGGAGCTCTCGGACAGGCAGATGGGCATGGGGTTAGAGGCTAGTGAGGTGGGGCGGTGCCGGGAAAGGCAAGGCAAATGGAGGGGAGGGGAGGGGAGGAGGAGGAAGAGGAGGGTGGCTCAGTCCGTCACCACCTGCCACCCCTGCCTGCCCGCTTGGGCGGCTGTTGCTGCTTTCTCCGAAGAAAGAGGGGTTTGGTGATGAAGTAGAGGAGGGGCCTGTGTGTGCCTGAGAGAGAGAGAGGTGTGTGTGTGTGTGTGTGTGTGTGTGTGTGTGTGTGTGTGTGTTGGGGGGGTGTGTGTGTGTGTGTGTGTGTGTGTGTGTGTGTGTGTGTGTGTGCTGTGTGTGTGTGTGTGTGTGTGTGTGTGTGTGTGTGTGTGTGTGTGTACACGAGCGTGCGCATGATCACCTGCGAGAATATCCTGCAATCAGCGGAGCGAGGAAGAGGAAGCGGCGCTTCTCCTTCGGGGTGACGCCGCACCCGGGGTGGGAAGGTGGAGAGAGGGCTCGGGAAAGTGTCCAAGTAGCGCGCGGCGCTGGGCGACAAGGAGCTGTCCAAAAGGGCACGCGGGGACGCGCGCGGCCAGATGCCCGGAGTTGGACCCGCGAGCGCGCAGGAGTTCCAGCCCACCTGCCTGCCCTGCCACGAGGTGGATGGGTCATGGGTGGGTGGGTGAGTGAGTGGCTGGGAGGGGAGAATGATTGACAGTCGGCTGAGCCGGTGGAGAGCTCTGCTGCACCGAACTGCCTGTGAGCGGCGCGGTGATGGTATCTTGTTGGGGAAGCACCCGAGGTGCCGCTTGCAGCTGCCTTCCGAAGCCATGCCTCTCCCCGCATTGTTGTTTTGAGGTTCGGTCAGGGAGTCAGTCTGTCTTGCTAGAACCATAAACGGAGCAGCGTTTGTTTGGCATGGCTGCCGGGGGGGTCGTTTCTGTGTGCTCCCGTTTCTGTTTGGCACTCTCCCCTCAATGATAGTGGCTGCCACTGCCCCCTTCTCCCTCTCCCTCCTCACACTACCTGCTCTCCGCCCCGAGAAGGCGCAAGCCTCCGCAGAGCCGAGCGGCTGAAGTGCCCCTAACATTTTCTCTGCACTGGCGCAACTGGCTGCTTTTTGCAATTCCGCCTCCTTCGTGGGCAGCTTGGCGACAGCTGACACCCCTTCGTGTCATCTCAGGAAGGAGGGGAATGGGAAGGAGCAGCCGCCATAGCCGCCAGATGCAGAGAGGGCAGAGCTCTGCCTCTCCTGCGCAGCACAGCTGGCTACTCACTTCACTGCACAGTGGTGGCAGCGAGAGGAGTCCCTGCCATCCCCACCGCTGCCGCCGCCATGATACTGGCACAGGAGGGTATCTGCTTGTGTGTATGCATGCGTGCGCGAAAGAGATGAGAAAGAGGAAAGGGGAGGAAAAGAGAGAAAGAAATGAGAAAATGAGAGAGGGAGAGCATGAGAGAGAGGAAAGAGAGAAACACGAGAGAGAGAGAAAGAAGGAGGAGGGGCTGA
>QLTV01003790.1:910543-921781 GCA_003457575.1 Thermophis baileyi | reverse complement strand
CCGCCGCCTCCACCGCCTCCCCCACCACAGCCACCGCCGCCGCCGCCGCCGGGGAGCTCCGCGGGCGCCGCCGAGCCAGAGCTGGTGTCGCTCATCCTGAATCGCCTCAAGAGTCAAGGCCTTTTCGACCAGTTCCGCCGAGATTGCCTGGCCGACGTGGACACCAAGGTGGGAAGCTGCGAGTCTGGCGTCTCGGGGCCCGTCCGCCCCCCCGACGCCGCGGCCCCATATTGCTACCCTCCCGTTTGGTCTCTTGTCCGAAAAATGACCGTCCAGGGGTCTGAGTCCTTCCCGGAGCTTGCGATTTTCTTGGGAACGCTTTTCCCCGCCGCTGGGCCTGAAAAGCCCCTACCTTAATTAGTCGAGTCCCGCACGCATCGATTTAGCGGCGATCTTCTTTCCCACTCCCCACAAGATAGCCCTGCTATCTCCTATATGAGCAGCTCTGATCTTAGCTGTGTTCCTACTGGCCTCACATGCCTATTCTGGGCTTGTTTAACTGGCTGCTCAGTGGGCAACTGGCCTCCGCTGCTTAATTCACCCAGAAGCATTTTGCAAGTCTGGATAGATACTGATTGCAGATGCGTTTTCTTAAAAAAAAAAAAAAACGAGAGCGAGAGGAAAAACCGTATTTAACCTGACTGGGATTCATCTAGTCCGAGTTTCCCCTATCAACAGCAATCGGATGCTGTACATACATGGGCTTCAAAGGGAGAGTCTTTTCCTGATATGGCATCTTTGAACAGGGAAGTTATATCTCCCTGACTTAGCAATAGAAGTGTCATTAATTGTGTTCTAAATCGGCTAAACTAGAGATAAGCATTTCTGTTTCATTATCGCTGACAGACAGATTCAACTCTCTTTTCAAGAACTGGGCTGTTTTACATTTGAGGTCTTAGAATTGGACTTGGATGCAGAGTAGATAATTTCTGGGTTTTATTAACAGAAAATATTACAAAAGAGACTAAGTTAAAAATCATTTTATCAAGTTTTCTCATACTCTTTCCTAGATATATTTGAACAACTTGTCTACTGCCCTGATTCTAGTTTCAATATAATCCTGCCCTATTTTACAGACTAAATTTTACAATTAGTAAAAGATACAAGTATTTTTACACATTCAGAGTATATATAATAGTGTTTTCCAATGTATTATGAGCACTATTTTGGATAATTATATATTGTCAGTGTAGTACCCATGTACTATTCTGATTCTATCACCCATTTGGCTCTTGGAAGTTCAAGGTTAGTTACTGAGATTGAAAAATAGTAAATTTCAACAGAACTAATATTGCATGGGGGATGAATTAATTAACTGTTGGTGAACTGTAAAAATACAGGCACATCAACCTTGCCAAAAATAGGACAATTGATATTACTGTTAATTTAAGAGTAAAATTAAGTTTTTCTTAATTTAAACATTTTTACATCAAATTATAAACTATCTTGTGAATCACTTCATACAATGATTGGATAAAAATACATATGATTTAAGATCATTACCTATTGGACAGAATTTATTGTTGGAATTATTGTCCGAAAGGTGCTTTTCAAAAGGCAACTGGACTTTCTTGGGTTTTTTTTTCCTGAGTCAAAACTAAAAAGCTTGTTGGATGAGAAGCAAAATATTTTCAAGGGAAAAACCCCCCAGGAAAGTCCTGTTGCCTTTTGAAAAGCATCTTTGGGACAACCATGACCTGGATGATTGAGAATCTCCTTAGATATGTTGGAATTATTAAAATCATGAAATGATTTTTGTTGGAATATTCATGAGCAGGAAGAGTCATGTGGTAACTCAGTCAGCCAATGTGAGTAAAGTGCTACGGAGTCTGAGCAAAAGGAATTAAGCTAGAAGCTGGACATGTTTTCCAGTCTCGGGTCTGTCTCTGTATCTCTCTGTGTGAAGACTTCATTATGATATGTTGCTGTAAAGAAGAAAGTATGGTATTGTAAATATTTTGATAAGATTATAAAGAAGTTATTTGATTCAGCAAAATGCAGTCAACTGTGAAAGCTTCTGATTTATTTTTCTACAACGGAGAAGAAAAATTCTCTAACAATTTTCCTATCATAAAGGAGTAAAGAGAGCAACAAATTGGAGCCTCCTTTAACAGATTCTCAGTAGAATTGCTCTTTCTCAATATAATGGATTTATGATGGCCCTGTCTTTGTAAAAATAAGACTTTGGAGAAAAGATCTAGCTTTCTTTTCAAGTAAATAGCATTGGGCTTCTAATCACATTTTGCCTCCAAGGAGCATTCAGATATCACAATGTTTGGTAATTGAAATATTTGCCTCCATTTTTCAGAACTTTCGGCAATGAAGTTTTTTAAAAGTATGTTTTCTTAATCTGCAGTGGTTTTTTTCCTAGTTAGATAAGCCTGGAATTATTACAGTGTATACTCCCTCTACTGTTTCTGTATTATTTTAAGCTAAGGTTCTTAAATGTTTGTCTCCACTGATGAGAATATGAAGGAATGTTATTCAAGTAGGCTTCACAAGGTATCTGTTTCTTTTTTTAGCCTGCATATCAGAATTTAAGGCAGCGGGTGGACAATTTTGTTTCCAACCATCTAGCAACTCATACATGGAGTCCTCATTTGAACAAGAACCAATTAAGAAATAATATCAGGCAGCAGGTTCTTAAGTAAGTTTTACAAATTGTCCTTCTCGATGATCAACTGATTTGAGTGGAAATATGCAGGATAAAATGTGATTTGATACATATGTAAATATTTTGAAGATTTTAGACACAGTGGTTAGAGTTCAAAAACTGCTACATTTCTTATTTTGTGAATGTGTGAGGCTGCTATTCAAAATAGCCTATAATGTTTGGTAAGGACTGATAAGAGTAAAAATTCACCATAGCAAATATATTTCATGCAGCAGTTCATGCATACTTAATGAGAATATCGGAGATTCAGTTCTTACTGAAGCATCTTGTGTTTTATATATGAATGTCAGCTTTAAAAGATCATATCTAGATGTTAACATGCTTAAAAGAAATTAATATTGTCCTTCAAGTTTTTAATTATGTGGAGGTTTTTTTCTCCTAAATGATTTTTTTCCCCATTTTGACTCATATTTAACCAATTCACAAAGATTGCGGTACAGCAGCGGTCCCCAATCTTTACAGCTCTACAGACTGGCAGCAGTGGAGGGGGGAGAGAGGATGGTTTCGCGCACATGCCCACCACTTGCACAAATGGAGCTTTGTGTGCTTGCCCACCGTTTGCACAGCCCAGTTCTCAACAGACTGCAGCCCAGTACTAGGCCATGAACCAAAGGTTGCAGACCCCTGCAGTATAGTACTGCTGGTGAATGAAAACAGAACTTATTTATAGATTTTAATGATTGAACATTCATTTGTATCAACCTACTGGTATACCATTAAATTGATTTTTCTGAAGTAACGGGTTATTATAGTATGATTTTTATGATCTTCATTAATTTGCTTTTTTTACTTGAATAATTGTAATATATGGTCAATGATCTCCAATCCACTGCCCAGAGCCCCTTTGTAAGGGAAATGGGCTGTTTAGAAATAGGAAATATAAATAAATAAAATTTAAAAATCTCATTTTCTGGGATGGTATAAGGATTCTTCCTTGAGCAGGGGATTGGACTTAGAAGATTTCCAAGCTCCCTTCCAGCCTCGTGATTCTATGATTCAAGGATGCTGAAACAGTACTTTAAGGATACATTAAATAAGATAATGAAATTTTTAGAAAAGCAACAATAATGCCTTAGCTAGGCCTGAAGAACCATGAGAATTAATTATTGAGTCTTAAATTTTTATTATTTCTGAATACAATTTGCATAAATATTTATTTGTTGGAATTATTCAACTATCAATAATGTGTGACAGAAATAGAGGAATAGAGCCTTGTCAACTGCTACAAAAAGAAAATCATTTTTATTTGTGGTGCCTCCGTCGTAGTGATTTTAGGAAATGCAGGTTATAATAAACATCTTTTAGAAAAATTTAATGTGAAAGAAAATATGCAGTATATTATACTTCACAAAGAGAAAGGAAACATGCAAAAATGCAGTGAGAGGAATCAGTTCTCTTTACGAAAGCAAATCTGTATTAATTTTTTGTTGCATTTTTAATTACATTATATTTTAAAGGAGAAATTTAGTGAATATAAAGTATAAGAATTATCGATTTTATAAAACCAGGATTTAAATTGTCTTAATTTAAATTGATCTATGTCAGGGTGTCAAACTCAAGGCCCGCGGGCCTCCGAACTCCGTTTTCGCTGGCAGAGGGCTAGCAAAACAAACTAAAAACAAAGCAAAAGGAGAAATGTTTCCCCTTTTGCATTTGAGCATGCAAGAAGGGACAGGAAAGGAGAAAGGGAAAGAGGAAAGACAAAGATGGGAAGAGAGCAAGGAAGGAAAAATAAGGAAAGAGGGGAAGGAAGAAGAAAGAATGAAGAGGGAAGGAGGAAGGAAGGAAGGAGATTATAATGAGAGTGAGGGTGTGTCTGAGGGAAGTCCTGCCTTAGCACTTGGCCACCACAGGTGCCCCCAAGTGACGTTGAACTGGCCACACCTCCCGACCCCCGCAAGGTCAAACACAACCCTGATGTGGTCCTCAAAGAAATCGAGTTTGACACCCCTGATCTATGTGGATGAATTGAATCCCTTCCTTGCCCAATATTTTGAATTGTTTTTCCTAGGATATCTGGGAGTTCTCTTGAATTCTTCATTATATTCTCTCATGATATATGCAAATTATGATTCTAATCTGCCTTATAATCTTGTTAAGATTACCAAGAATATCCATAGAAGAGACTTAATATAAATTAGCATTAATATGTTCCCCTTCTTGCATAAATTCTTAGATTGATTGTGTTAAAGTAATCGTGTTGGCTGTGATAGATAAGTTATATTGTCATTTCATTTCAGATCTGGAATGTTAGAATCTGGTATTGACAGAATCATTTCTCAAGTCGTGGATCCAAAGATCAACCACATATTCAGGCCACAGGTAGAAAAGGCTGTCCATGAATTTTTAGCCACAATGAATCACCCAGAAGAGACCAATCCCAGCTTTGCCTTGCCTGAAGAGAAATTAGAACCTTCTGTTTTGCTGCAAGGTATTTTCTTCTCTCTTCCCTTGGCAAAATGAATATGCTTTTAATCTTTGGGTTTTAAAGAGGTGAGTGTAAGGAATCAAGAGTTGAAGTAATACCTCCTAATCACAGGCATACATTCAAATGATGTCATTGAAACCAATTTCCAAATTTATGTGCTAAAGGGAAAATAATTTCTTTATCAACAGAGGCTTTGATATTACGGTTCCTCTTTGGAGGCATCCCAACCTAATTACATCTGTCCAATCTGGATATAGTAATAGCTGGGTTTATTTTCTAGAGATAGCCTTCCTACTGAAAACTGTGGTTTATGGAAAGCTACTCCCAGCTGCTGCCATTGTCTCAATTTTCAGAGTCAAACTGCAAGCATCTCCGGCTAGTGGAGATAGCATCCATGAACGGGTTAACTCTGTCTATTATCCAATCAGGACTGAGTCTGCTAATTGATTACACGCCTCCTCATCATGTGGCTACCGCTTTTTAGACTCAGTCTGATCTTGGACAAGACGTGGTTTAAAGAGCTCCCGTTTTTGAATGCTGTTTTCCTATACTACTTAATAGTGTACTGTCTCTTTAAAAAAGTTTTTGCTTGATCCCGGCGAGAAGGGCTTGCCTGAAACTGCCGAGGGCTGCCTTCGCAGCGGCTAGGCTGCCGGCCGGCAGTTCTAGCAAGGCAGCGTGCAAGAGAGGCTTCTCTGCCACGCTGACCTGGGAACACGCTGGAATTTGACTGAAGCTGTTATCTGCCTGCAGCGTGATTGATTGCACCCACAAGCTTTGCTCCGCGGGGCTAGAGTGCGACTATCAGCTGTTTGGGGGGAGCGAGAGGCTGAATTCCTGCGGTGAGTTCGTTCCCAGTCGCAGGAGGCAGGCACGGAGTCCTGTGAGTCAGCTTTAAAGGGTGTGGGGGTCTTTCGACTCCTGGAAGTTCCTCAATAGCCGTTTGCAGCGTGGGAGCCCAGTTCTGAGGCTGTCTGCACCTCGTGGAGGAGGTCACCATCGTGCCATTAGCTCTGGTCGCCATTTTGGCTCTGTTCTGGCCGCCATTTTGTTTTTCTCCTCGTGGCTTTTTTGCCAGGGCTGGTTTTTCTTTTAGCAGAGGTTTGCCACAGAGAGTTTTTTCCTGTATCCCTCCTTTTTGGAGACTCTTTTTCTTGCCTCCGGAGCTTTGGGATCTGCTCTTCAGGGGGTCAGAGGGCTCCCTTGTGCCTCCCAGCTCATTTCAAGATGGCGGAGGGTTCTTCCGGCCAGAGAGCCATTTCCGAGAGGAGTTCCTCTCCTTCTCCCTCTTCTGATAGAGGCCTATCGGGAGCCACCACCAGAGCGGCCAAGCGCCAGGCGGCTCCATCCTCCTCTAGACCCTCTAGATCCCAAAAATCCTCAAAAAAGGAGGAGGAAAGGAGCCAGAGCAGGCACAGGGCAGCTAAAGGGGGCATTGATCGAACCCAGGGTTCTTCTTCCACCAGATTCATGCATTGCCAGAGGGTTCTTCCTACAAGATCCCTTTCCCCCTCCCCCATCCTTGCTGAGAAGTTCCAGGTGCCTGCAGCATCTGTTACTGGGGCTTCTCCCTCAGAGGGGATAGTACAACCTTTAAGGGATTTGCCTGGCAACAGTGAGCAATCCTTTGGCTCCGCGCCAAATTTGGGGGCTCCCATGACCATTGAGGTTCAGGCCCAGGTCCATAGAAGTTCCAGGGCTGAAGCAACATTCACTCCAACTGCTGCAGGCCTCAGACCTGAGGAACAGGTGGGGCCAGCAGCCCAGGCTTGGATTTCTGAAGCCATTAGGCAGGGCATTGCTGCTTCCATGCAGCAGAGATCTCTTAGAGGATCCAGTGTTTCTAAAATCCAGGATCAGTTCCAGGTTCTTCCTATTATGGAGGAGGAGACCTTCCATAGGGAAGAGGAGTTGCACCAGTCTTCTTCAGCTCGAGAGGCCTCGCTGGGTGAAGAGGGAGAAATCAGAGATTTTGATTTATCAGAGGATGAGGGTCTCGCCCCGATCACCCTTCTTCTGTTGGACTTTTTCGTCCTCAACTTTTCAGGTCTTTGTTGTTTAAGGCATGGTCCACCACCTGACTGGGATCCACCTCGAAATCCACTGACCCGGTTTTGGGGCCCTATAATCCAGCTGACACCCTGTTTGTGGAGCCAACGGTGGAGACGGAGGAAATTCCAGCCCCCAAGATGTTCCTGGACACCGTACAGAGACAATGGTCCTCGCCCAGTTTGGGTCCCAATCCCAGTGGGCTGGAGAAGCGTTTTTATAACGTTGAATCAGGTGCCCACCACACGGCTTCAACACCTCGGGGCGATCATAGATACGGTTGAGACCAGGGTCTTCCTCTCGCAGGACCGTCAGGTCAGTCTGAGGGATATGGCGTTAAGCGTCATACGAGATCGCTCGGTCACCCTCCAGCTCCTGTCCCAACTTCTGGGGAAGATGATCTCCTGCATCTCCATCACGCCTTGGGCTCGTCTTCACTCCAGAAGTCTCCAGTGGTTCCTGCTTCCATTCCAACGAGAGAGCAGCAGCACTTCCCTCCGAAGGGTCTCAAGATCGCTCGGTCACCCTCCAGCTCCTGTCCCAACTTCTGGGGAAGATGATCTCCTGCATCTCCATCACGCCTTGGGCTCGTCTTCACTCCAGAAGTCTCCAGTGGTTCCTACTTCCATTCCAACGAGAGGGCAGCAGCACTTCCCTCCGAAGAGTCTCAGTCCCGCCAGAGGTGCTTCAGTCGCTTCGGTGGTGGACATCGGACGCGATATCCAAGGGCAGTGTATTCCAGGAACCTCGCCGTCTGGTCCTGACCACCGATGCCAGCCTCTCCGGTTGGGGGAGCTCATCTTTCGTCCCACATGGCGCAGGGTCAGTGGTCACCAGAGGACTTGAACCACAACATAAATTGGCTCGAGTTGCGGGCGATTCATCTGGCCCTCATACAGTTCCAGGACTTGGTGTTGCACCAGCATATATTGGTCCTCACGGACAATGTAGCAGCGAAGGCCCACTTCAATCGTCTGGGGGGCACTCATTCCGAGGCCCTCATGAGGGAGGCACTGCAACTGGGTCTCAGCGGAGGCCAATCTTTAGTCCATCAGAGCGGCACACATTTTGGGGGTGGAGAATGTGTAGGCGGACTGGCTCAGCCGCTCCACCATGGACAATTCGGAGTGGCGCCTTCATCTGTCAATTTTCCAGGAGATCTCGGGCAGGTTCAGTCTTCCATTAGTCGACCTCTTTGCGACTCAGGCCAGCGCTCAACTGCCTCGCTTCTTCTCTCGTTTCCCAGCCCTGGAAGCGGAAGGAGTGGATGCCTTACGCAGCCCATGGCCACGGGGTCTACTATACACCTTCCCTCCCCTTCCCGTTCTTCCGAGGGTCATCCGGAAACTGCTGGAGGAGAGGGCGGAGCTTCTTCTGCTAGCTCCTTATTGGCCCAGGCGCCCCTGGTTCGCGGATCTAATCAGCCTCTCCATAGCCAGCCCGTGGCGCATTCCATCGGGCAGGATTCATCTCAGCCAGGGGCCCCTTGTCCATCCGGATCCCCAGTGGCTGCAACTAACCGTTTGGCGATTGAGCGGCAATTGTTGAGAGGGGACTGTCTTCCAGATAGCGTCGTCAGGACCATCCAGGCTTCCCGCAGGGATTCCACCAACAGAATTTATGATGCCACCTGGTGGGCTTTTTGTGCCTGGTGTTCAGTTCGCAGTTTTCGTCCACTGGAATCGTCAGTGTCCAGGGTCCTGGTGTTCCTACAGGACGGGTTGGAAAAAGGTTTGGCCCCTAATACTCTTCGTCGGCAAGTGGCCGTTCTTTCCTCCATCTTGACCTGTGGGGCCAAGGATTCCTTATCTCAACACCCCTGCCAAAGGTCCTCAACGCCCTCACGCTGAGCCCCTTTGAACCTCTTCGAGAGGCCAGTTTATGTCATCTATCTTACAAGGTTGCCTTTCTTCTGGCCATCACCTCAGCTCGCAGGATTTCTGAGCTTGCGGCTGTCTCAATCAGATCTGACCTGTGTGTATTTCATGTGGACAGGGTTGTCCTGCACCTTGACCCCACCTTCGTGCCAAAGGTTAATTCATGGTTCCACAGAGCTCAGGAACTGGTTCTTCCTAACTTTTGTCCTCATCCGGTTCATCAGCTGGAGCGCAAATGGCACAAGTTGGACGTTCGTAGGGCCATGAAGATATACATTTCTCGGACATCTTCGTTTCGCAGGTCGGAATCCCTTCTGATTTCCTTTCAACCATCCAACATGGGCTCCAAGGTTTCTGTTCCTTCTGTTGGTTGGTGGATTCGAGCCTGCATTGCCAAGGCCTACGAGATTCAGGCTTTTCCACTTCCTCGCCACATCACCGCTCATTCCACTCAGAGTGCAGCTACTACAGCAGCTTGGGCTATGCAGGCTTCGATAGAGGAGGTTTGTCGTGCAGCCACCTGGTCCTCTCCTTCTCCGTTTATTCGACATTATAAGCTGGATTCTTTCGCTTCAGCTGAGGCTGCCTTTGGTCGATGTGTTCTTCAGCAAGTTCTTGCAGATGGGGGGAGTCAGGACCAGGCCGCGCCCTCCCAGTAGGACAGCCAGCTTTGGTATGTCCCGTTCATGGATGCTGTCTCCACTAGCCGGAGATGGGGCGTTGGTTCTTACCTGATACGCTCCATCTCGTAGCCGTGGAGACAGTATCCAGCCCCACCCGGATTCGCATCCGGTCCTGTTTGTTTCTTTTTGACTTTTGGGAGCACCATGCATGTCTGCATCATTGCCTTCGTCAAAAAAGCGGTAGCCACGTGATGAGGCGTGTAATCAATTAGCAGACTCAGTCCTGATTGGATAATAGACAGAGTTAACCCGTTCATGGATGCTGTCTCCACGGCTACGAGATGGAGCGTATCAGGTAAGAACCAACGCCCCTTCTCTTTTAGGAATGTGTATTGTTCCAGTATTGTTAGAATCCTTCCTTTTTTAAATCAGATTGCTGTATCAGAAGCATTTTTCTTTTTTTTTGAATTAAATTCCAGTGCATCCATCCCAAAAATTTCCTCAGTAACCTATTCTTGAATTCATGGGGATTAGGATATGGAAGAGTCAAATAAAGCTGTATATCCAGGGGTGAAATGCTACTGGTTCGGACCGGTTCTGGCGTCGGGGTAGGGAAAATTTTGATTGGTCCCGCCCACCTGCCCTCCCCCCCTCTCACATCTCCTATATTCTGTTGTTTATTAGCTCAGCTGATTCGCTCAGCTGATAGAATAAACTGACACTTTTTGCGCTTTTTTTCCTCCCCCCCCCAAAGCAGGGAAAGGAATACTAGCTTTAATGAGATGTCTGGGCGTTCAGCCAAGAGCAATTATCACCTTTAATTAGCATTAAAATGTTGCAAGCTGCAAATCACCTTGCCTGAAGGAACCTACCCATTGAG
Source organism: Thermophis baileyi (assembly GCA_003457575.1). Taxonomy (NCBI): domain Eukaryota; kingdom Metazoa; phylum Chordata; class Lepidosauria; order Squamata; family Dipsadidae; genus Thermophis; species Thermophis baileyi. Next base: position 911,250 of record QLTV01003790.1, on the reverse strand, counting down.
AAACTGCCTCAAAAAGAAACTGCCTTTTGCTTCCTCTGGAGCAAAAGCAGAGAGCCTCTTCCAGTGAAGATTTCTCTGTGTCTTCTATTTTTCTTCCACAGCAGAACAAAAAAGGGTCTTCCTGTGAAGGCTTTTCCAGTTCTTTATTCTGATTTTCTCCTGGAGCAAAAGAAAGCCCTTTCTAGTGAAGTCTTCCCTGTGTGTTTATTCTGATTTTCATCTGGACTGAAGCAAAATCATCTGGTGGCAGGCCTTCAGTAACAATGCCACACTTATTTTACTCCCTGCGTGGCCGACCCACTAAAGAGCCGAGGTGGCGCAGTGGTTAGAGTGCAGCACTGCAGGCTACTTCAGCTGACTGCTAGCTGCAGTTCGGCGGTTCAAATCTCACCGGCTCAAGGTTGACTCAGCCTTCCATCCTTATGAGGTGGGTAAAATGAGGACCCAGATTGTTGGGGGCAATATGCTAACTCTGTAAACCGCTTAGAGAGGGCTGTAAAGCACTGTAAAGCGGTATATAAGTCTAAGTGCTATTGCTAAGTGCTATTGCTATTTAATTTACCACTTCTGTCTGTGCCTCTTTCCCAAACTGTATACTTGTCTCACCCCCCCCCCCTCTCTCTCTCTCCCCCACACACACACCGGTCCCTGGTAAAATTGTCTTCCCTGAAACCAGTCCCCGGGGCCAGAAAGGTTGGGGGCCCCTG